>JAPZDY010000008.1:16908852-16919788 GCA_029783645.1 Ctenochaetus hawaiiensis
GGCCTGAAGATTGGGATTAGCCTGTGACAGAGTTTATGTGTAAGTACCAGCACATATAGTGGTGGCATGAGACCATCTACAACCACCCAGACAACAGTGGAGCTGCAGCAGTATTGAGACAAAGAGCCGCTCCTCCATCTCTCCTTCTACATCCATCTTTCTGTCCCTTCACTCTTTTCTTTTTCTATCTTGCACTCTGTTGCTCTCTCAAGAAAAAAAACATGCTTTAGAAGGTGTCAGGCAATCAATATAGTGATGAGGGCTGTTGTTTTGAGGCCTGATATACTACAAGCACACCAACACAAGAGTAATGACTACTATCCACAGGCACTGTAACAGTCATGAATTATACTTTATTGGCTGCACTTTGTCAGATATATGACTCTCCTGCCTGCTCATATATATTCTGCAGCTGACAAGATTTGATACATACATGAGCACGCATACACACACACACACACAGGTAAAAAACACTGATCACAGAACATTCTATAAACTCCCCAACCATGACCCGAGGCCCTACACCAGCTCAGAGAAAAAAAATACAGATGAAAGCTTTTAAAAATAACAGAACAAGACATTTTAAAATCAATACTTGTTTCTCCCTTTTTTTTGTGTGTCTTGAATAGTGCTTGATGACCCACACCATTAGAGCAGACTTGGAAGCACGTCTGTGACGCGCTTAATACACTGAGCCGAATGAACAATGCCGGGGCTGATTGTAAGTGCCTGTATGCACCTGGGGGGGTTAATAAAGGGGATTGTTCTATGTTGTATTTTCTCTTTACTCATTTATGTTCGGCTAGGTGGAGGTCAGACATAGTGTCCCTGAAGCCATACAGTGGAGTGTATGTTTTCAGCAGGATGAAACTCAGTGGCCTTGACCAGAGAAACACAGAAAACAGAGTGAACACACACTCTCTGCTTCACCGACTGAATCAATCTTTAATACACCACGCTGCTGCCTTCCAAGAAATGCTAAGAAATTCAGAAACCATGAACCACCTGGCGTATACTGTACATGTACAGTGTCTGCGTGTGAGTATGCGTGGATCTGTGCAGCCACATTGTGTGCATTATACAATAACACACACACACACACACCACATAAATGTTAAAGCATGGTGCAGGTTCAAAGGTTGAAGCGAGCCCATGCTTCTCTTCACACCAAAGAAAGATCAAGTTTCAGCAGCCAGGTCAGCAGCATGAAAAATACACACACTCCCACTGTGACACACTCACAAATGAACAAACACCTGGTTGCAGAGCCTGCAGATACTTCGCAGCGCTTCCGCTCGGCCATGAGCTCCTCGACTGCAAAGAAAGAAAAAAAAAGGAAAGCACTTCAGCTCCGCACAGCTGGACTGGAATATCCGACCGTTCCAAGAAGCCAGTTCATTCATTTTGCCTGCTTGGCTGAGAGAGTTGGCTAATGACATGACAGAGGAGCGCCATGCAAATAGCCAACATCTGT
Source organism: Ctenochaetus hawaiiensis (assembly GCA_029783645.1). Taxonomy (NCBI): domain Eukaryota; kingdom Metazoa; phylum Chordata; class Actinopteri; order Acanthuriformes; family Acanthuridae; genus Ctenochaetus; species Ctenochaetus hawaiiensis. The sequence continues at coordinate 16,910,327 of JAPZDY010000008.1, forward strand.
CACAGCGTTTGCTCCACTCCATATATTTATTTGCTGATCCTACTTAATATTTCTGCATATTACTGGCTGTTTGTTGGAGGCGGACAGTGATGCATGTTCCTGCATGACGCCATACAAAAGAAAGCAATCTCCTGCAACCCTCACATCTACTCCTGCTGCTTCTTCTAAATGCATATTTTGTGCTGGCTTTGCAGCCCGCTGAAGGTCAGAGCAAAGTAAGGCCCCTTTATTGTGGAAATGGGAGAAACACATTTGGTGAAGTTAATGTGTGCTGCATTTATCACCGACACAATAAGGAAGGCCAGATAATATATCTCATGCAATGTGGAGGGAATATATTACATGTAGGTGTTTTGATGGCTGAATCTGGGTGCTATCTGTCGGGGGGGTTATTTAGGTTTATCTTGTATCAGGGTGACATTCAGATACTGAATATCCAAGGTGCCCGCTGACTTAGTTGAAACTCATTTCCCCATGTAAATGCAAATGTTTATATACCTACACTAAAACTTTAATAACTCAGATGCCTCTCTCTTATCTTTAAAATAGGAGCGGGTCAGATATGAAAATCCTCCTGAGACAACCTATTTGGCATTTAACTGTCAGCACCTCATCACCTAACTCTGCTGTCCCCCCACCCCAACTTCTTTTTTTTTTTTTTTTTTTTCCCCTCGCATAAGGGGGTGGGGTCAAACGTCGACATGACTGTTTTTTCCCCGTCTCTGATCCAGTGTCAGCCTTCAGAAACGATCCCTCACCGACACGGGGGCTGTCTCAGGTGCCCCCAGCGCTGACTGGCAGGCCTTGGATGTGGAGAACTGCTTTAGCCCGACGTTCAGTCAGCCTGCTTGCTCGCTGACACATTCAGACAGATACATCACTGAGGGCCAATGACAGCTCGTTATTGCTAGAGATGATAGAAGCTCACCACGGGGATTTGTATCAAAGCAAGAATGTTTGTGTGTGCGTGTGAGTGTGTGTGTGCATGAGGTCGTGCATGGGAGCATTAGATGAGAGGTGAAGACACGGGGTATGAGGACTGCCAGCGGTTTTCTAACCTGAATATGGGGAAAGGGTCCTGACTTTGAGCTGGAGGGGGATTCAGATTCAGAGAGCACAAACATCCAGCTTTCAAAACATCATTCCTTTTTTCTTGTGATTTGAGTTCTTGGCAGTCCTAATCTTATGAAAAGGAGTAAAGTTTATAGCCCTGTTTGTTTGGGGGGAAGAGGTTACAAAATTTTAATTGTCTCGTAATGGAAAACTGCTAGAATCAAATTATTTGTTCCCTGACTTGTCTGTTCACTTCTGTGGAACTGTGTTCATATCTGATAAAAGACAATCATATTACAAAACAAGAAGTGAAAACAGAAAAACACAGTTGCAAAAACCACCGAAGAACGAGGCTAAAAAAAAAAGGCTAAACCCACTTTAATTCATCTGATTTAATCTTAATGGATGAGTTGCAAGTTCAGAGTTTATAAAGTACAGTTTATATATAGTCCTTTAAAATTTAGCAAACAGAATTCCTGTTTTTTTAGAGTTCAGCTTCTGGTACACAAACAGTTCATGTCTTTCACTCAACATCCTATTGTCTTACAGTTATGTGCTTCCATATCACCACTTAAACATCAACCCTGTACATACCGTTCACTGCACTAATTTGATCTTTAGATAGGAATCACACTGTAATTGATGCTAAAATGTGGCATATAGCGCCTTTAACTAGCTGCTGGCTCTATGTTCATGTTTAGTGTGCAAACATGAGTGTGTTTTTTGTTTCTCTAAGACTCCAAAAGTCCCATACAACTATTATTATCACCGTGCATTGCTCGCTCTACAGAATTGTTATAGGCTCAATTGTTTACACTCACGAAACCACATGTTGGACTTTTATGCTTGTGAGTCACAGCAGTGTTATTATTTTTGGATGCCTCAGTGTGATCGTCTTGGGTGTGTCTGTATCATGTTTGCAATTTTGTTCACACCTTCAGTTCTTCTTTCCACATTTCGATGACACTTCTCCGTCTCTGACGCATGTTGTATGTTTCATTATGTGTGTGTGTGTGTGTGTGTGTGTGCGTGTATGCGTACATGGAGGGGGGTAAGGGGGTTTGTGTGTGTGAAACGCATCATTATTATCATCATTCCATAAAACAGTCAATCCGGGCTACAATCAGTCCCTTTCATGCGAAAGCCTGGACAAAATAAAGCTTTCATGCTCAGACAGTGAAGGCTATTGATCCCAGCTATGTAATATGAAATGACTTCTGTGTTATTATTTCTCTTGTACTCTGTGACCCAGATAGAGCATGAAATGAGTGAGTGTGTGTGTGTCTTAGGGGAAGATGTGCCTCTTTTTATATCTGACCTCAGTTATGCAACACAGGTTATTCAACATGTTAAGCCAATGGGAGGGTTACACCCTGGAGTGTGAGTGTGTGTGTGTGTGTGTTGTTGTATTTGTGCAATTGGTAGTGTGTGTTCATCAAAATGCGCTTTTCCTGTGTCGTTGTTTTTATTTTTTAACAATCATTTTCGCTTACCAGTTAAGGATCAGAAGTGGTGAACAGCAGAGGACAGTGGAGGAGTGATGAGTCATGTTCTATCTCTATCTGTGATACATATATAACCACAGAGAGAGAGAGAGAGAGAGAGAGAGAGAGAGAGAGAGAGTTCTGCTGTTACATGAAGTGACTGATTTGATAGTAACCAGATCCTACATGCATTAGCCTCTTTCTCTCTGTAATAACTTCCTCTCTGTGCAGCCAGACCAAAGCTTGAAATCTGCTGACTGAAACTGTGTCAGAGACATGCTGAAAAAATATCACAAATATATCTTATGGAGAGCATATTTTATTTTTTATTAATGACCCACAGTTCGCTGTGTTCAGTGTAGTTCTTCTTTTACATAATGGTTTAATCTACATGTCTTTAAAGTGGGTACATTTGCTGCTTTGACACTGTCTGGAAAGTCTTTCCTGGAAAAATCAAGGCACTTAACTTGAATGGTTTGACTGAAGCAGAGTTATGTCTATAAGCAGCAACAGCCTGCTCGTACCAAAAGTAGCAGAGAGCAAAATCCTCTAAAAGTGGAACAGGTTACGAGCATGTATTTTATAACTGTCTTGATTCGGTGGTTCTAATTAGGATTCCCTGGTTCAGGCTTAACTTGAAAAGACCTTGTGATTCCTTATTTTTGGAGTTTCACAGCAGGAGGTATCCTCGCTCTCTGTGTATTCAGCACCGTTTTCTGAGAAAATGAATCGCTGGAGGCTCTTCTGGCTTAGAGGTCCGTGAGCAAAAGCACCAGACAGCCAGGATCAATATGAGAGCTGCAAAAAAAAAAAAAAAATTATGAGAAGATTCCAAATGACCGAGCATCATTTGATCATATTCTGTAACCTAACACTTGTCTGAGAAGCCTGTTGGGTTACAGAGATCAGTGCTAATAAAACACCAAATTTTTATACACACTCTCTGCTATAAGGGATAATTTGGTTTTGGAATATTGATCATTTTCCAACTGTCACATTTATAATTAACACAGTTTACCACATTTATAATCCTCATCATAATTTTTTTCAGCATAATTTCACCATCTCATCACCAGGGACCAATTCCAAATTACTGTAAGACAGATGGATCCAAATGGGTCTGAGCGTGTTCACTATCAGCTCTGATCACGTGCTGTGTCATAATCAACTATTTTTGGTTATAAAATCACTATCTTTGATCTGTGCCCAGTTGGCAAAGTTTCATTCTTGCTGCAGGAGGTTTAAATTAGTTTCAAAACTTAGTCTCTTAAGCATAATAACAGTTTTCTTCGAGGAAAATTGGTCCAATATATGACTTAACATTTGTTTTTAGGAATTTCTTAGGCCTACTATATTCATTTTGACAGCAGCTGCGTGTTAATTCACAGAGCGTCATGCTAAAAAAATCAATTTAAAGGATGATTCTAGTAATACTGCATGTGTGGCAGAAGATGTGGAAGGCCATTTGTGACTTTGGAGGGAGCTGAGATCAGTCTAATGAATTCACTCCAGTGATGTCATTTAAGGTGGCGTTTTCTGGGCGTGGAGTTCGGATGAAGTGAGTTTACAAGACCTCTGTGACACACTCCTTATCTCTGTGTTTAAGTAACAGCAGCAGCTGTATCTCTGAGTGAGTCATATCGCATCATGGGCAATGTAGGCACCAGGTTTTTTTTTTTAAAGGAAGAAGAATTAGTAAGATAAAAAGGCTGATTCTCTTGTTCTGCTGCAACAATTTTAGTCGCCAACTCTTTCTTCCTGCCCATCGTGAGTCCCACAGTGTTTTAGAAGTGTAATGTTAAATCTAAATCTCTTTAACACTTTTGGTCCACTTAATATATACAAGAACTAAAATTGGACCTATTATTTGGTCTTGCTGACTCGACAAGAGGCTTTTACAGGCTGTTGGCAAGTCCAAGGCATTCAAACCTCCAATGGCACCTGTCGCACACTATGTCGCATGAGGGTTTGGCTGAAGTCATATGTGAGTCATTAAGGTCATGAGGCAGTCATGTCACTGTGGCCACATGAAATACTGGAAGGTGTGAATTGTGGCGAAACTGCCTGCGATGTCTGCCTGTGGCTGATAATTTGTGAAACAGCTATGACCTGGATGGTTAAAAATCCTCATGGCCGGACATCACTGGATGTTCCCGTGACCTCTTTAATTCAGCAGTAACTTTATGTAATAGGCCTGCCGTCACAGAAAGCCATACAGTGGCTCAGATCCAATACTCAACGTCAGAATGATGATTAAAGTGAAACACACCTCTAAAAGGTTTTTTTTAAAAAATTCTCCTTTTTAAAATTCAGACTGTTCACTTTTTCATAATAGGGCCTGTGATGATGCCAGCGTTACATGCGCAGCCACATCAGCATTACACCTGTAATCAGAGTACAGAAACCCCTTGTGGGTGTTGCTCCAATAATGATGCATGACTTCATTTCTGAACTTCATCACTTGAACGGTGTGTGACTCCGTTTCTCCATATGTGAGCATGTTTGGCATCCTTTGGGAGATGGGACTGTCAAGCATGCAGAAATCATGGCTTTAACTATAAATACTGCTGATGTCCCATATTTCAGGTGAACAAACAACAGTCCGCTTACAGTGCTGGTTTCAGCTCTGTACTTATCAGATTAGTCAAGTTTAAGTCTCTCAGATGGGAACTGAGTCCCATCATCCCTTTCAGAGTTTGTTTTTGTGTGCAATTTCAATCACGCAGGGACTAGACCACCACATGTGTGTATTTTGTGCGTGCGTGCGTGCGTGCGTGCGTGCGTGCGTGTGTGTGTGTGTGTGTTCATGTAGGCCTGTAATGCTCATCAGTATTCATCTGCCAGAAATATGCATTTTTAGAATGGGCAGTCGTCTGGCTGTGAAAGTAAGATAACACGAATATTGCACCTTTTTGAAAAGGACTGAAAGGGGACAAATCTTTAAGCACTTGACCCTCTGCCCCGCTAAAGAAAATAGCTAAGTATGTAATTTAAAAGTGTGAAACGTGATTGCATGTTTTTTAGCGGTAAAACCACTTGCAAAACCATTTTGAGATTTTCCCCGTACCTAGATAAGGAGACTTTGAAGAAGCAATTTCATGTGATGTTAGTCCAAATCCATTCCCCCTGAAGCCTTTAAGCTGGGGCTGAAATCTCGCTGGTGTGAGGAGTTTGTGTCTTACTGATCGGCTAAGCCCCGCGCCTGTTTAGCTGCCACTATTCACCGCGGCGCCCCCTTATTGGGACACACTTCAGCCTCACACAAGTCAAAAGTCAGTGGCGGCAAATGGCAGTAAGGCAGGTTTAGAGTTAACTGAAGCTCTGAAAAGCCAGAAAAGGATTTGTGTGATACTTTCAGATAAACTTTTTAAAAAGGTGAAGTCAAACGGAGAATCAAAACAGAGGAATAGCTTTTAGCCATTAGCTGTAAACAAATCAAAAAGCATAAAAGATGAAGGGAAAACAAAACAACAGGATGAAAAAAAAACAGCATCTGAAGCAGCTATATGTTCCATATGGTCCAAAAACATTTGTTGATCTCCTGCTCTGAACTGAGCTCACGAAAGTTTCCCGTAGTTTTAATTACCAGCTTGTCTGCTGCCAGAGGAACATCACACCCATTCAGCTTTATCTCCAGCTTTCATTGCACGCTCTGTGATTCTCTCCAAACTAACCGTCTCTGCTCTCCTCTGCCTTTTTTTCGGCATGCTTTTTTTTTCATCTTTATCAGTTTCCTCTTGTCTTTCTTATGACATGACACTAATAAAAAAAAAAGAGGAAAAAAAAGAAAAAGCTGTGAAAGCAGCTGAAACGCTCGAAAGGATTGCAGGGCAATTGCACGAGAAACAAACATCAACAACCCACGACAGCAGCAGCAGCAGCAGCAGCAGCACCGACAGACGGAGACCCTCATCTGCAGCAGCAGCAGCAGCACACAAGCCCCCAGATTACATTTACCTCAATTTACACCGTTAAAAAGAAGAGACGAAGAGAGCGGGAGAGATTGCAAAGACATTACGTGTTGTTGTTTGTTGTTTGTCTTTGCTGCCAAGCTGATGGGAGAGAGAGGGAGGTCAAATGGTTAAGTGAGGTTAGAGTGTGTGTGTTTGTGTGTGTGTGTGTGTGTGTTTATGAGGGAGTCATCCGCAGACACAAATGCCAGCACATCCGCCTCGGGGAGGAAACATAACGGTAAACCTGATGAACTCATGTTATCTAATCCCTACTGGAATACACACTCTCTTTCTCACTCTGTCTCTGTCTCTCTCTCTCTGTCTCTCTCTCTTTGGCTCATTCGTTCTTGTTAAACAGAGCCTTGGCACGCTACCTTCAATAGGAACACTTTTCATCAGTACAACCCCACACTGATGAATCTTTTATTTCTATCTGCACCCAGTGATTATGACACTCTGGCTGAGGCAAAGACTTGAGCATTAGTGTCAATAATTGATGCTATCCAAAGGAACACAGTCTCCAATAAGGACGCGCTCATGAGAGCTTCCAAGAAGGTAGGAGGAATTACCCGGTGTAAGCGATTAGTCACTGAGGCACACAGATGATCGGGTGATGTTTGGTAAAGATTAAAAAAAAAAAAGGGGGAAAAAAAGTTAAAACCCCAGGCTATCTTCCGCTCCATGCTAGCTTTGTTGCTGTTTAGCCTCATCTCTTAAAAAAAAAAAAGTACACCAAAAACTGCCCCTGAGCACTTGGGAGTGTGTTTGTTTTTAAGGCTTCCTTGGATTTCATTTGCACGGTGAAAAACACAGAAGTTCAGTAATTGGAAGGACATGTGTACCATAACTCAAGCCACGTTTATCTCACCACCATGTGCCCTCAGGCAAGGTCTGAGCATAGATAAGCAAAACTGTCTGCAGAACTCGGTGCTCATCTGCGGCGCTGGGGCTTTTAATGTGAAATCCAATCGTTTCAGGGTCAACTGATCTCTGACAGCATGTCTGGATGTATTATTCAATGCCAGTGGAGGTTTGGGCAGCAGGAGGATGGACACAGGATTACAGACAGGCCGGCCTGTACATACTAAAAAAAAAAATAATAAAAAAAATACAATCCGAGTGCATGTCCTTCAAAGATGCAAAGAGCAGAAGTACACAGACAAAAACAACAACTGTGTTTTTTTTTTCCTCTTCAGTATAGTGCCACATTATGCAACAGATTGAAACTTGGAGTCAACCCACAGAGCAGAGCCGTGGCTTCAAGCTTAAGCTGCAAAAAAAAAAAAAAGGAAAAAAAAAAATCAAAGATGGTGTCTGACCCCTGCAGGGTCACGCTGAACTTCTGCCGAACAGATCCTGTTACGGCTCGCGCATAAGGTCTCAACATTTTATTTTTATTGCTGTCATGTTCAATCAGCTCCCTTGAGAATTGGGTCAACCCCTCCTTCTTCCTCCCGTCTCTCCATCTCCATCACCGCCCTTCACTCCGAGCCTCCCGCCATTTTCCCCCTCCCGACACAAAGAGGTCGTTCCTGAGACGTAAACCATGCTGTTAATTAAAAGATTCCTCAATGGACATCTGTGCAGTAATCTGTGTTCACTGCAATCCCAGTCTCACATGGATCATTTGACTAACGCACAACTACCCATGCATTAATGAATGTATAATCATCCATATACAAAACTGCTCCGGGAAGAGAGATGAAAGTAAAGTGGGGGGAAAAAGATTGATTGTTAATAGTTTTATGACTGATAAACAAAGCAATCGATCAATCTGTGTGTAGCCGGAGAGGCACTTACATGGGTTCCTGGACGGTTGGGAATAATTTGTCGTCTCGCGGTGTTAACCCTTCCAAGCGTGGAGGATGTGGATTAATTGTGAGATGGGTGAGAGGGATGGGCGGATTTCTCCACCATGCAGAAATGATTAACGCTGCAGTTAGGCTGTGCCACAAACATAACAGCTGCAGTAAATGTCTGAACGGATATGAATGATTTTGTCTGTGCTACGTGTGTGTGTGTGAGTGTGTGTGTGTGTGTGTGTGTGCATATGTGTGCAATTATGAGACGCTGCAGAGAAGAAGAAGTGATACAGGATGTGTGAATCTGAGTTTGAGGAATTTTTACTGAGCCAGAAAACAGCTTATCATCCAAAAAAAACCCCTCATAGGTCTGTTAGCGTTATTGATTGCAGGGGAGGTTGAAAACAATACGATAGACACTTTTACAGAGAGCCTAATATATTTCACTAGTGATTATGCACACTGCTTGGGTAGGCCTGAAACTGTCCCAGTAGAGGCCAGATCATGCGACCATCTGCAACATCCCATCTGGGATAGTCTATCATAAATGTTGATTTGGCCAAGAACGCTCGCTCTCTAAACATAGTGCACTTTGCCAATGAGAACAGTTGCCAAGACGAGGGAAAACATTCGCACAAATTTCACAGCTAATTGTAAAACATCATCATTAGGAGGAGACCAGTGTGCCAAATCAGTCAAATCAGCATCAAACAACAAGCAGAACTTTTGTGCAGCAGTTTATGGAATGCTGCAGGAAATGAAAAGAAAGTCAATTGTTTTTTTTTAACTTGTGCTCACGATTTAGTAATCTGTGCTCTTATAAATTGGAATTAGAAGTAAAGTTGCAGGTTGTGCAGCAGTTGTGGTAAATAAGGAGGATCACCCAGTTTGCACAAGTTATTAGCTGTGTTTTTTGATGTTGAGATGAGTAAAAGTACTTAAGGCCATTGAACTTTTACTGAAAAATGGTATAGTGCAAACACGCACTGTAGTTCTCACTGATAGTGTGGCCTCCACATGTGTGTGTACTTGGCTTCTTATTTACAAAAGCAATAGGGTGTAACTGAATACAGTCAGCACCTGGATGTGCCCTGAACTGCCCTCAGGGTGCATTCAGGAGAGCTCGGTCAGTGAAGTTCAGCAGTGATGTTTGCGTAATGAGCTGCCAAG
>JAPZDY010000008.1:16919888-16941806 GCA_029783645.1 Ctenochaetus hawaiiensis
GTGCAGCAGTTGTGGTAAATAAGGAGGATCACCCAGTTTGCACAAGTTATTAGCTGTGTTTTTTGATGTTGAGATGAATAAAAGTACTTAAGGCCATTGAACTATTACTGAAAAATGGTATAGTGCAAACACGCACTGTAGTTCTCACTGATAGTGTGGCCTCCACATGTGCGTGTACTTGGCTTCTTATTTACAAAAGCAATAGGGTGTAACTGAATACAGTCAGCACCTGGATGTGCCCCGAACTGCCCTCAGGGTGCATTCAGGAGAGCTCGGTCAGTGAAGTTCAGCAGTGATGTTTGCGTAATGAGCTGCCAAGCCACAAAGGTCAGTTTAGTGTGGCAGACTTCAGACTTAGAGTCAGACTTAGATTACAAATTTTATCACGTTGAAAAATTATATGGTGATGTGCACATTATGACTCATTAAGGACTTAATTACTCAAAGCTCAGGACTTGAGACTTGATGCAGAACTTGTTACTCTTGGGCTAAAGATTTAAGACTTACTTGTGACTTGTGGAACATCAACATGGTTCAACCTCTTTATGTATAGATCTCAATCTCAAATAATTAACTTACACTCTCTCTTTGTAAAAGTGCAATGCACATCATTTCAGAAAATACTGATCAGGTTTGGCTGCTGTCTGTTAGGTGAGCATACTGTTTGTTGCTTTACAGCCTAATGTACCGAAAAAAAGCAGTGCATGTTGTGCATGGACATGGATAATCTAATCCAGTGTCCCATTTCAACCAAAAGTTCAATGAACTAAACTCAGAACTAAATTAGGAACTAAAGTCTCCTCTCCTAATTACTGTTCACATTTTCAATGCGTCCTCTGATCTTTGATGATGAGTCTGATAATGGATTAAAAAAAACATTTATTTTCATTCTGAAGGAAGCAGCAACACAGACTTGTTCTTTGTAGCAGCTCTGATGTTTCAGTGAATGTAATGAAGGACACATGCTGAGGTGGAAAGAAGATGAAGTTCCACCATCTGCTGAACATTTAATGGTCATTTATTTCAGCTTTAGTATGAAATCACATTAAAACATAATAGCAAATAAAGTTTTCTTCTCTTATTCACTAACTTAGTTTTCTCAGTTGTTGATAGCTTTATTTTTAATGCATATATTCCCTTATAATCTTGCTCTTTTTAGACTCTCTGTGAACTTTAACTACGCATAACTTTGTTTTGATGTCAATAAGGGTTACATGAAATTTCTATCTCTTTTATACTTTAATATTGACACAAGTGACGCCATTTGTAGCAGCTGCAAGGTTTGTTTTTGACTTGTGAGCAATGTGCAGCTCTGCAGACTCCACTCTGATACTTCCTGGAACTGGAATCAAAAAAGGAAATGAATGTAAACCCTGGTTCCTCTGGTGAAACATAAGCAAAGTCCTTGAGTTTCTAAAAATGGTTCCTGGACCCATGAAGGTGTGAGCACAGAGTAAATGTGCTGCTTGGGTTCAATAGAGATTTTAAGTGATTTACAAAGAGAAAGAGAGTTTTTCATGTTCAATAGTGTTGGGTAGTCATAGGTGTCTTATTTATTTATTTATTTGTTTGGCATTTTTCTACCTTTACCGAAGTGTTCATGGTGAAGAAAGTAAAAAAATCAAAGGAGGGAGAAATGAGGGGAATGTCACTTGCAATACAAGTCTCCTGACAGAATTAAGCTGTGAAAGTTGCTGTTATGTGGTGTTTTCTGTAACCATATGGCCACAGGTGTGCTGTGAATATTGGTATCTTTCGAACATATGTTAAAATTTTAATAGGATTCTGTGTTAAAAGTACTCTTTTAAAGATTACTGACAAGCTTTAATTGCACTGCTCTCTTCAGACAATTTAACCTGAATTCACCAAATAGTGTATGAATAGCACACACATCTTAAATGTATAATATGTAAAAAAAAAAAAAAAATACCTGTATCATATTTTTTGTGGAGTTTGTGTCATTTCATTATCACAAATGTTTCCAACAATGTTCAAACTCAGTGAAATCTGTAATTTTATTCAATTTCAATTTCAATTTCAATTATTCAATATAATTTTATTGTAATTTTCAGGTGGATTTTAATTTTTGCCTGTTCTTAACTTCCACAGTGTCGTCAGTCAGACAGAGAGGAAGGAAGACAGAAAAACTGACTGAACATATCATGGATAAAACTTTAATGCATTACCTAATCTTTCATCATTTCAACATGAGTCCAGTCAGATTTTCAACTGCAACGGTGACTGTTTAATAATCAAATCAATAACACCCATGAAGCCCCGCTGCTCTGCGATGTCATCAAACTATGTCTTTTTTTTGTTCACAGTTTTGACACTTCTTGCGGCAGAAACCACATCCAGTGTTCAATTATTTGATGATATCAAACCCATTTTATTCCTTCTGGATGGATCAAACAAATACTGGACTTTGAGTGAGCCTGAAGACACAAAGACTGAAGTTTGTGTCCCAGATGAAAGAAACAAACAAAAAACCCTTTGAAAACAATCACTGATCAGCTGACTTAGTTTTTTTTTCTGCACATCCAAAGCTTATGAAGCTCTGTTGGTGTTAAATTTAATGGAAATAGCTTAAAATGCATGAAACAACATGCAAAAAGTTAAAAGTCGCATGCTAATGATACCTCATCCAATCAAATTACACTAGATGGGTTCCCCCAGTACTGAGTTACAACTTTTTAAACAGTAATAAGATAACAAGTTTGCAAGTTCAGTTCGTTGCACAACATCATGGTGTCCAAAGGTCAAGAGCAAACCTCTACAATCAAATCAACACTTCTGTCTCACACCGTGTTCTATTCATTTGTTTATTTTAATTAGAAATTTTTGTTTGAGCGTGAATTTGTTTTTCCCTCCTGATACTGAACTCATAGCCGTCAGTCCACTGCTTTATTTTCAAATGAAAACTACAAAATAAATATTTTTTCTATCAAATAATGCATTATCAAACCAATTTCAACCAAATTAATCTACATTGTCAAGCCTATGTTACCCAAATAGTCCCTCCCCTGCTATGAGGAAATTTGCATTTAAATTGGACAACAGCCTTTCATGTGCACAAGGGCGGCTGGGCAGCAAAGGCTAATGTTACTCAGAGAGGAAAAAATGGGACTTGCGTGCACACCCACCGGCAACCAGCGGAGTAATCCCAACATTTTGGTCATGAATGTAACAGTTGGCGTGTCTGTGTTGCCAGCAGCCGGCGATGCGAGCTCAGGACAATATGACACCAAACTGTCTGTGCCACTTCTCACCACATCGCAGGCCAGATCCCAGCAGCAGGTGAGGCATCTAACGGGGGCAAAGAGTGTTGACAGTGAGTCAAAGTGACAGACAGATCACACTTTACATCAGCAGCAACCCCAAACCACAGAGCGTCAGTCCTCTGCACCGACACCTTCGGTTTCACTCTGGTGTCATCACCCTGCTTTTCTCCTCCTCCCTGCCTCACCTCAACTCACCCCTCACCCTCTGACGCTCCTGCTTCTCCCCTCCCGGCTCGGGGCTCAGCAGACAGCAGAGGGAGGCCAAGGGGCGCATTCAAGAAGAACAGTGCTTTTAAACAACAATGTTTGAATGTTCATGAAGGTTCAAACAGCAGGACACCCGGGGGCAACGTTCTATTGATTGCTCACGATCAATGCCTTTTATTTCTCTTGTATTTAAAAAAAGCGGTATTAGGTATACACATTAGGCAGGAGACTAATTAAACGTTCCAGCAAAATGGTCTTAGACTAATTGCTGGTCCGACCGCAGCCTCTTGTCATGAGTACTTCATCTGATATAGTTTGTATTCATAAAATCATCCTAATGACCTCAACTGACTTCACACTGCAGTAATGGGAGCCCCTGGGCGTTGGTATTATTTTTGCATTCGTGTGTGTGTGTATGTGTGTGTCTGTTTGTTTGTAGCATACTGAACGCTTTTGTATGCAAGTGCACTGCGGAAGTACTCAGCTTAATGAGTTTTGTCATAAAATCATTTTCATTCAAATATCATACAGAAGACTTTTTGTTTCTGTGGTTTGCTTTATTTTGTTTTATACCATGAAACAAAATAAAGCAGCCCTCTGCAGGTCTAGCAAACACTCCCTGTGTATTTCATATTGTTAAAATATTCATATGTACGGTGTATGTGTACACATGATACATGTAGACTCGTAATAGTATTTGTCACCTTATTTTGTTGCACCTGCTCTGGTTGACAATGCCAATAAGAAGTAAAAACAGAGCCGGTGCACTGGAGGTGACATATTTACACCATTTCACACATCAAATCAGCAGCATAAGACCGGGAGTATCACACTTTGTCAGACTTCACATCTTTCAGGTTTTTCGTGATGGCTGATATAAACAAACAGGCTTCCAGACAACCTTCAACAGCGAGTCTGCCCTCTTATCTGTAGCTCTAACCTGATTTTTCTCACCTCATGAAGCTCAAAGGGCGACCATTTTTTAATGTAAGAAAAACACATTTTCACATCTGAATATGATGCTAATAACCTGCTTATATAGACAAACAGTCCGGCAGTTCACTCAGTTCACTTTTAAAAGAGGACAGGGTCAAATAATTCAGTCTGTGTGTTATCACTGATGCTCTGGTGCCAATTTTTTTTATTTGACTGACCTTTGAAAACAGTCTTTCAACAGTACAGCTTATTAGGACCATAGGAGAGGATTCATTTTGAGAAATATGTCACTGAGGCATGTACCGAGCACCTTGACAAGTGATGAATCTCTTTTCAGCTACAGTACCAGAACGTCATGTTCCACATCTTCTACTGCGGTTGAAAAGCATGTGTTGTCGGGCTGTATTAATACTTTGTCATCCAAACGTGTTTGACTGATGCAAACGAGCAGCTGCAGGTCTCATAAACCTGCATGTGTCTGCCTTTAAATGAGTATTCACTTCCTTACGCAAAATGCTTTGTTTTGACATGAGTTACCGTATATCTCAGCAGTATTTGTTGACTGTTATTCACTTGGTGAACTGAGGGAAACGTTTTGATTGGCTGAGCCTGAGTGCCAGGTAACAGCTACATGTCAGGCTAAAGCCAGGGATGCAAAACAAGGGTGTGTGTGGTGTGAGACATTGCACTTCCTGTACTGTAACAAACATTAAACTGAACATAACTCAGGCAGCATTTCTGGAAACTTCAAATGTATGTATGTATTTAACAAAACAAATTAGCAGAGTAATCATTTCGAGGGTTGAGACAGGCTTGACATGAGTCATTTCTTTGACAAAAATAGGGTGTGCGAAATCATGTGGTTGTACTTTCGGAGTCTTTGCAAGCAACTGTTAGCTTCCACTTGAGGCAGAGCAGCATAGACTCAATCTCACACACTCTTATCCTGCAGCCATATGTCAGCTTCGGTGCATAAACCCAGCAGGACAGATCAGTGTGGTTTATTTACACCTGGGATGAAAATGTTTGAAGGGGCTGTCATCTCAAAGATGCACGCATGTAATGACATTATAAACCTGAGGTGCCGCAGATTTTTCTGCGACTAACCCACACATTTAGCCTTTGATTAACACTGGAGAGTGATAGATGGGTAAATTGTCCCTGGCGTATGTCTCCGTAGCTTCCCCGCCTACTGTCTTTCCATTCATCTCGCCCTCCTTCTCCTCACACTCCATCCCACTCCTCTCTCTGGCGGTAGGGAAAACTAGGGTTGTGACACACACCTCTTTGCCAAGCCTCACAGCTCCCCTGGCACTACACTGCAACATAACACCTTCCAAACCCTCCCTCCCTCCCTCGCACTGCTCCCCTTTTCCTCTCCCAGCACGGCAGAGCAGCATGTTTGATTTTACAGGAGCTAACCGTGCTAAGGTTTGACCTTTATGGGTTTTCAAGGCCGATACTGATATTTTTGGACATAAACTGCTGATAGCAAAAAAAAGTTGAGTATTTTCACTTGCTGCTTCATCATTTGTTGAGTGTGGAAAAAAAAAACTGTGAAACAGAATCAGACCATGCTCTGTTAAACTAATGACACTCCTGTAGCGAAATCAGCAGCACAATCACTTCATTAGGACATAATGAGAAACTTCGGCAATCTTTTACATCTGTAATCATTTTCTCTGTATGTTTCTATTGTAGCTTAGACTTTCAGGTGCAAGTCTATGAATACAACTTCAGTAAAATCTAGAAATATCGAAGTCTTATCCTGTTGAAATTCAAGATGAAAACAGTCAAGACGACAAGCAAAAGCCAGTCACTTTCTATGGAAATAGTGGGACCCCGCGGTGAAGAAAGACTCATGTCTATCAGTTACAGCAGCATCTTGTCAAGCTAAGTACTTGCTTAGATCTTAGCGGAAGGCAACATTTTTAAACAAGCTGATGTTTAGCCAGATTATCTAAACCAGTGTTTTTGAAGGTAAAACTAAAAATTGGTGCACACTGAATGTGGTTAGAAAACTTTGCTCACACAGGAAACGGCCTGCACACAGCTGCAACAACTACAGTGGGTTAAGGTTAAACCAGAAGGCCAATCTCTAGCTGCAAGTGAACATTAAAGGGGACAGTTTGGTTAACAGTTTTACAACTTGCCTTCTAATACAATCACCTTTTAAAGATGCTGGAACACATGATAGATATCAGCATTACCTTGGTAAATTATAGAAAGCAGTCCTGATGGATAAATTTTGGAACACAAGCCTCAAGTCATAATGACCCAAATTTTCATTTTAAGAACTACAGACTTATAGTAACTTGTTGGTCATGATCTGATTTACAATTAAAAATGTCATGAACATTAACTACTGGAGTTTTGGTTTGTAAGGAGCCTGTAATGTCAGAACCGTCAGCCGCCAGAATCTGACAGGCCAATATCGGCCCTGGATATTGGTCGAAACCCAGAGTCTTCAGGCCAGCAACCCTGACAGGATGTGCTCTTTCACTCATATTTTTTTTCCCTTTACTATTTCTCTCTCACCCTTGCACCTCTCCAGCTGCCTCCAACACGGTAATGACAGTTTTATCAGTTTAACCACGTTTGCCATCTCCAGGACTGGGCTGCTCTCCAGTCCTGTCTGCTGTGTGCTCAGCCCCGCTCAGCTTAAACCAGACACTAACAAGAGCCCCTTGTATATCCATTATGCAGATCTACCGTAGCACCCACCACCGTCGGCGGTACATGTGCTGCTGCACTGTATACGTGTGTGTTGAAAGCTGTCCAGGTTATACATATGGAACCCGCCTGCCAACACCTATTTCACTGACACCTAGCCTCTTCCAACCACAACCTGACTGTGATGTGCTCTGGGCTGTAGGTAGAGGTTTAAATTAAAATTAAAACAAAAAAAAATCACAATATAAATCATAAAAATGAGAAACACATTTGCCAGTTGTGTCTGATTGATTTTCAAGAAAGTTTTAAGAAATATAAGATGTGTGACGTTATCGCGTCATTGTTACAGAAAATCGACACACTGTAGTCGCCTTAAAACTCTCTGTGAACATTTTGCACTGCGAGTAGGAGGTCTGATACTAAGTATAGTTTGGATCAATAAGGCCTAAACTCTAACACAGTCTTGTGACATCTTAAGGCATCATTAGATCTGAACCAGCATTAACATCACAGTCCTAAACCTAACTTCCCTTATACCTAAAGATAGACTCCAGCTCTTTTTATAGAGGGCCGAGCTGCAGAATTGCATATTCTATTTCAGACAGCCCAGGCTCACATCATTGTTTGTTTTAGCAGGCCAACCTTCCCCATGTATTTATAGGTGTCGAGGCCAGGAGAAAAGACCACAGTAGCTCCATAAATAAGCTGCCTGGGCCTCCAGCGAGCCTCGCGACCAACAAAAGCCCAGTCATTTCACAGGCCATTACCTGGAGCTGCCTCGCAGTGAGGCTGGCCCGGCCTCCGAGGCGAGGGAGGGTCGCACGACTCTGAGGGCAAAGTCGACCTGGTGGGAGGAAGGGAGATGTTTGGATTAATAATAAATAAGGTGATCTGTTTTCTGTGACTGGAGTTTATGAAATGGGATGGGAGTAAATGGAAAATAACTGAATACGATGCGCTGCATCTGAGGCCGTTCAGCACCACGGCTCACACCATTTTTACTATCATCTCTTTGGTCTTGCATCCTCTTCCCTTCGCTTTCATCCACACAAGCTGTCACTCGCTCTTTTTTCTCTCTCTCTTTCAGTCTTTCTCCTCTGAACTTTTGGCCCCGAGATCCTGTTGGAACCTCACCCAGATGCCCCCTGGCTCTTAAAAATAGATTACCCAAAAAACATCACACACTTGCTCAGACACACCGAATCCACCCATGACGTCATACGTCAACAGAGTGTGCATGTGGGTGTGTACTATGTGTGTGTCACCGCTTATCTCTCCCTCCACAGATGCTGTGTAGAAAGCCAGTCAGCAAAGGCCACAGCCAGCGCGCTCCACAGCCTCTCTGGCAGCCAGACCTCGCTGCGCCGAGGAAACTGCGCCCTGCAACACAAACAACCCATCAGCCACAGCAGCGCTTCAGTGCCGTCTGCTAATCCCGGCGCCTCCCTGCAAGGTAGAGCAGTGAAACACCCACACAGCTTTAGGAAATGGATGTCACCCCCCTCTGGCTTTAATAAGGCTTTTCAAAAGTGATGAAATATTCAAAAGCATTGTTTCGCAGGGCCATTCCACAGTGGCATTTGTCCCAAATATTGCTGTGCTCATTTGCTGGGTGGCGACAGTGATGATTCCATAAAACACATGAATGGAGAGAGTTGTCATGTGGATGTGGCTGAACACTGTGGGCTCATGATCTTAAATCAGAGGGGAGCACCACTGACTGGCACAGTGGGGGCTCTAGCGGATTGACTACAACTGCTAATTTGTCTCAGAATGGCCCTTTACGATTTCAAGGGCACAATAACTGTTTAGATGAAGAGATGTTTTTTTTTGATTGCATCCCAGCTACATGCAGTGTGTGTGTGTGTGTGTGTGTGTGTGTGTGTGTGTGTGTGCGGGGGTGTGAAATAGCAGTACAAAAGCTGTATCTTTGGCTGTTCTTGGAGTATCTTCAGGAATACCTGCAATTCCAATAAAGTAGCTTTCTATGACTGAACAGTTGATTTCATTTCTGCTGTAATAGAGTCATGTATGGCAGACAAGACTTATATTGCATGTCTCCTTGAAGGGGACCAGCCTTTCATTATTCTGTTATGTAAAAAACCTCTGTCTTTGTTGTGCAACCCCCCCCCACCCCGAACAAAGCTCCAACATCACTTTAAGGTCTTATTGAATTAGAACCATGGCGTTGACAAAAACAAGTTACTCCTGTATGTGCAGTTGCACCACAATAAAAGGGAAAACCTTGAATGATTCATGGGGCCCAGAGATGAGTGGTGTCACCCTGGTGGTAAGAAGCCAATTCTGCCATGTTGAGCAGGAAATGTCTTACCAAGATTTTTAGCACGTTTCAGTTGTGTGTTTTTTTTAGTGACAAATAGTGCAAGAGATTACAGTTTCTGTTACTAATGCTGATTTCACTACTTAACAGTCATGTTGCTTCGAGGAGTGACCTAATATAGTAACTGTCCAGCCTTCAGTACTAAACTATTCCAAAAGAAACTGAAAAAGATACTAATCTCTTTCCCATAGTAAAGTGAATCCTTTAGTCAGAACACAGAAATAGCTCGGATAAGCCTGTGGTGGCTTCTGAAATGAGCCAGGGAATAAATGTGCTGTTAGGGGCCCAGAATTCTGGTGCCGCCCATGAATGTAAACTTCAGCCTCTGCAATAGAATTTCATACATCATTCAATTATTACTCCCCCGTGGTAAGAAATGACAGCTTATTGAGCTGCACATAATGAAAAATCAGTTATTTTAGATTACTTGATATAATCTGCTTATTTTGCTTTAACTTAAGAACTGGGGGAAAAAAAATCTAGAGAGAAAGCAAAAGTATGTGTTATGATTTATTTAGAGTCTCAGAAAAGCTGAAAATAATCTTTGTGGGAATCTGAATTGTGTCAGATAAACATACTGAAACAAGAAACTAGGGGCCAGCAGAGATCATAAAGTATCTCTCTGGCTGAAACCATTTGACTTCTGGCATTTGAAATCTTCTCATGTCTGATTTTTTCCTTTGTGAACATACAGAACCTAAAGCATAAGATTTCAGGGAGAAGAGGGGGAGGTGATAGTTACTAACACACACACACACACACACACGTATGGCTTCAGAAATGCCAATACGCTTCACACTTTTCTTTATAGAGCGAAACAACAGCCATTAGAAGATGTAATGGATTAGCCATGGATAGAGTGAAGGGAGACAGAGAAGGGAGAGAAGAGGGGACAAACCCAGATCGAAATGATGGAGATTGGCAGATGGGTAAAATGAATTGGATAGACCGCTCTACGGATGAGAAGACAGGACGGAGAGCTGATGCCTACCGCCGCGGCGAGAGATAATGGAAACTGATTACAGAAAAAATCAACAAGGTTTCTCTCATTCCAGGAGCACTGCTCGAAAAAAACATGGCAGTAATATGATTGGCGAGGTCCCAGATCCTGGTTAAAACTGATTGTCACTGAATTTGGTCCACGGCGTCAAAAAGTTCTAAATATAGAAAGGAAAAAATACAAAGCAAAACACACGAGCAAGGTGACAGAAGACACAAATGTGAGCTTGAGACCCGACTGACAGGAACTGTGGTTGTTTTTAGGAGTTCTTTGTGCTTCCGTGCCGCCTTCTCTTCAAAAATTGCTCATCTGTTTACTCCGTGCCTCCCTGGCTTATGTTCATGTGAGGGAGCAGAAGAGCTGCAGGAGACAAACAGGATGTCTGTGGGAGGACAAATGAGAGGGGGTAAATCTGACGAGGAAGTTTGTGTGTGCAGCTCTGTGTGTGTGTCTGCGTGTCTGTGTGTGTGTATAAATCCCAGGAAGGACTTCCTCTGAAGCGAAGCTGCTTGGGAGTTCTGTGGGAGTTCCAGACGTTTGACACGGGAAAAAGCAGAGGAAGAGAGAGAGAGAAAAAAACAAAAGAGAGCAAAGGAGAGAGAGAGAGAGAGAGAGAGAGAGAGAGGTACAAGAGTGAGAGGGATCAAGGGCAGTTGCACTGTTGAATCCCACACACTAACACACACACATATGAAGAGGAAAACCACCCACAGAGAGAGAGGTTGCGATAACAGCGGCGGTACTGGCGTCATTATGAGTTGATGATGATGAACATGGGCCCACCTCAGTGACACGCAGCCTGAACCCACTCAATCGCTTTGCCTTAATCAAAGCTACTCCAAACCTCTGCCTGAACAAACACACCAGCTGACCTAGGCTGAACAGTGTGTGCAATTAACCCTCAGCGTTTGTTTTCATCTACTGGGTGTGCCAGGCGGGTGGGGATTGTGGCACAGCATGATACTTCAAGTTAGAAAATTACAACACCAGTTGTGTCAGTGACATGTCACAGATAAATGAGATATTAAAGGTAAAAGGGTAATTCAGAGGCAAAGAAAAAAAAAAAAAAAATGTGACAACACCTTTTTTTTTCTGGTGCAAACCTGGTCTTAAAGTGCAGATCCGACCACTTTTGCAGTTTGGAATAGTGCAAGGGGCTTTTTTTTAACTCGTGAGTTGAGCTGAACATGAGATGGGAAGTTAAAGATAAGCTTGTTATTGTTACTGTTATTGTAACATCTCAGTTGTGCTTCTAGATCTGGATTACAAAAACCACTACTTAGTAACTGCAAAGGAAATTACATCACATCTGTGTTTTATGTTTAGCACAAATTAACAAAGGTTAGCGTGAAAAAATGCAACGATAGTGAGCACAGTGCACATTTCCTGAAAATAGCATACTGGGACCGTTATATTTAGCTTGTTAGCATGCTAGTGTTTAGCTCATTGCGCAGTTTCATCTGAACACAGCTTCACAGACCTGCTAACAAGCTTGTAGACTTTTAGTCCTGTTTGTAAAGCAATCAAAGTTTCCCCTTTTAATGAACTAAAAAGTTGTTAGGGAGTAATTCTTATTAACAGCTATTAATAATGTATTAGTGCTTTAAAGACATGGTGTTACTTTTTACTTGTTTGCTTTCTAAAAGTTTTATTTTACTGCAGTCTGCTTTCCTTTACCACAGCTTGCTCTCTCTTTTAGCCATGAAGCATTAATTCTATGTTCATTAGGCATTAATATACAGGTTAGTTACAACTTATAAACACTTTATAAAGTATACATGATCTAAAACTTATACAGCATTCATTTGTACTTGACTTAATCACTATAATGGACATGTGGGTTTCCAATTTATGTTTCAAGATGATTTACTTGATAGCTAAGATGTAAAAACATTCTTGCAGCACTTTTTTCACTTTAAATTTAGAGAGTTTTCTTCTACAACATTCTGAAAGTATTAAGAGACACTGAATTTCATATGAAAAGGTCAGTTTTTGCTGCTCACACAGAGCACCCTCAGCCTGTGAAAACAGCTGTATAATATCTGATGTGGTTCTATATAGAGCTCCCTAAGGTGTGATGGTATATGTCATCATGATGTCATCAGGGCTCTCTTGAGTTAGGCTTCAAATATTTGAAAGAAAACCTTTGTAAAAAAGACAGAGGTTAAGAAATGAGGGCATTTAACAATTAAGAAAGACTCTTTCAGACTCATAATGGGGATTAAGAGTTAGAATATCTTAGTTTCCACTTTTTGTTTTTTGATCATTCTTTTTTAAGTCAGACTCCCGCGAGTCTTCTAACTTTTTGAGAGTGTGCTGCTGAATCACTGGAGTCCCCTTTTAAACTCAGCGATCCAGGGGGAGATCACTCTTTTCTCATTCTCACAGCTCAGAGATATGGAACCTATGACGAAGGTTTTAAAGGAGGAAATGTGTGACTACAACCAGTGATACATCATGAGTGTCCTAAACAGCATTTAGTACAAATATATGGACCGAAAAACTTTAGGAAAGTTTAAGTTAGTTCATCCCCCACTATATCCTTGAACTGGAACCAAACCATGAATAATTTATCCAGATGTGTCATGTTGAACAAATCACTTCTTCAACAGGAAGTCTTTAGAGGTTACGTAACTGACGGAACCCACAGCTTGTCCTCTAATTAGACAGAGGGAAAAGTTTGGCCTGTAAAACGCTGCGTAATATATATTCCAAACTCCCTCATGAATCCCGCCTCTTAATTTCCTTATGGCCATGTGTCAGGCAGAGCTCTGGATACCACACACATACCCACTCCATCATATGTGTGCTTACTCATCATTACGCCGCCACATCTGAGAGAACTCATGCACAATACACTTGTCTGTCAGCCAAATGTGGAGAAACCACAGCAAGGAGACCAAAGAGACCAGAGAGGCTGACCCCCCCGTGAAATCCCAAATGTTACCCCCCCATTTTTTTTACTCAACCTTCTGAGACATAAACTACCACTGCTTCAGAAGTTCAGGTTTAGAAACTAACTCTCTCAGACTGTAAACCTGAAAAAAACGGTGTCTTCACTCTGAACGCATCTGTCGGAGCAAAGACAATGAGGAAGAAAAACACTAATTTACCACGTATCCTCGGTACATGGGGGTAAAATCAAAACAACGGCGTTCAGTGCTAGGAAATGTGCTGAATGTAAGAGCTGCGTGGTCGCTAGATGTCAAGAAGTATGACAAGGTTAATCAACGCTCACCACTTTCTCTCCCAAAACGTTTCAGGGCCTGCGTGAGCAACATTTTACAAAACCAATTATCTCTTTTGAATAAAGGGTGTTCGCCTATCGAGAGCGAGCCCACTTAAACAGGGTCAAATACAATTCGCTATCACGCCACTTTCAAACAACATATCAAATTGTTGTCACTTCCATTTACGACAGTAATGTGTACCTAGTAAATTGCACTACTGCCTCTGACTGCTGACAACAGCTAATTGTAAATGTCAGAGTTATTCATGCGCGTCTCACCATGGTACATGATTAAAAAGCACCTATAGTTCTTTTCAAATGTATGATAGAGAACATCTCATATGAAATCTGTAAACATATATTTTGAGGGGGAGAAAGCAGGCCTGGGAAGAATACCTCATTAAGTCTGTGTGATGCAGAAAAAGCGAGGATGCTGCGTGGACACTGGTGAGGATTCAACAGCAAGACAATTAAGACAAAGTTGCTGTCTTGTTAATCATTCTCCTCCTTTAGTAGAAAGCGTTGGCCTTGCTACAGAAAAACACTCAAGGACAGGAAATGTATAAGATTTATACTTTTGTTTTTTTTAGATTTGGTGTTTTCTATTGTCTCTGAATGGTCAATACTTTTGTCCTGACCTAAGAGTGTGTGTGTGTGTATGTGTATGTGTGTCTGCCCACATGTGACAATGATTTGTTTTCTCTCATGACCATGATTACGGGTTGTCAGCCATGCTTTTACTAGAGCTGATGGGCAATTTCACTCTTTAACATGGTTTAGAGTTGACGGCTAGATTGGCACACATGGACATAAACACACACATACGCACATGCACAGAGAAACATGTACACACTTGACACATGTGCACATTTACCATACACACATGTCCACACACTCTGAGCACCCAAGGGTACACACACACACAGCACACATACACACCGATAGACAAACAAATCAAGTGCCATGTCTATTAGAGTGGACTAATCAACAAGGCCTGCATGTTCTGTCACAACTCACACAAGAACATTATGGATAATTTGTGCCTATAACATTGCATGCAATTATTCCTGCATACATTCCTGTGTGCATGGCGTTTAATGAGCCAAGCTAATTAAATATGGAAATTAATGAGATACACAGGAAATAGGGAAAAGCACAGTCCTGATGCATTTGAAGGAGTTGCTAAAAGCCTTTTATTACATTAGGGACTGTGAGAGAAATATGCCTTCCTCTAAGGAGCCTATTAACAAACACAGTGATTAGCCCAAGCCAAAACAACACAAACTGCTGTATCATATATTATTCTTAACACAGTGTAATAACATCATTCTGAACATTCCATACATGAAATATTGAAAAGTAAACAGCTGTTGTGCTCTTATGTTTCTCATTCATGCATTTTTATATCTGATTTTTTTTAACAATGACTTATGTTGAAGCTTGAAAAATCAACACGATTTACCTTAATTACACTGATTTCTTGTTTATCACTAGAAAAAAAGAGTTTCTTTCAGACACACAATAATGTTTGTAGTGGAAAAGGCTCCTCGGCAGTTGTGTAAGTGAATCAAAAGCTTATGCAGTGTGAATTGCTATTGTACACTCGCTCTTTTTCACACACCATTTCCTTCTATGAGCAATGCATGAGATGATGGGAAGCCTCCCCACACACACAAATTCATACACACACACACACACACACACACAGAGTCAAAAGGCCTTTCACTGAGAAGCAAGTCATCACATCATGCTGGGTACCCCTCTAAAATTCTTGCATCTGTCTGTGTGTGTGTATGTGTGTGTGAGTCTGCATGGGGAGAGCCCTCTAGATACAAGAGGTCAGACACAGTTTACAGACAGGCCGACTCCATCCTCCCCAAAAAAAACACACGCCATGGGACACAAACCGGCTCGAGGGTGTATAGGCTCAGCTCCAAGCAAAGGAGGGTAATGGGAGGGCAGGGGAAGGCTGAAGTTCACCTAAAATTGCCTCACCCATGGGGCAAACACCCGATGTGGATGGGATGCTGGAAGAAAATTGAAGTAGGGGTTGCTGAGAGAAAGTCACTCTTCATAGTGACGTCATACAAAATGGGTTTTGCATTAATTTAATTGTTTAGGATCAGTAACATTTAATAGCTATGAACAACAGAAGGTAACCAGGTCCTTTGTCCTGTATGATAGAGAGCTTTATATCTAGCAACAAGTTGGTATAACAACTGAATCAGTATAACGACTTCATTGTTAAACCAATGTGTTTATGGCGTTCATCAGTTCATCATAAAACAAACTGTTATAGGTATTATAACATTGTAATGTGTTTCATCATGACCCTGATGAGGGCCACAAGGAGAAACACATTAATCTCACAATAAAATTCCACTATACTACAAGTGTTGCTGGAGCTTTGACCTTTATCGGACTCTTTACCTTCTCCAGGCACCTTGGCAGCAGGTGAAGTTGTACCAAGAAAACCCTACTCAGCTATAACCAAAGCACATATCATATTGTAGAGAGTCACCGTATGGCATTGGTAATTAAAGCTTTGGCAACTCTATCTGTGGCAGACTGGAATGATCTGTGTCAATGGGCCCATCTGATTGGATGATCAGTGCCTTGTTTTAATGTGTTTGCAAGTTCATGAAAAGCTCCAGTGAGGAACTGTTATAAATAGTTTAATAATTTTGATAATCATCAAATGAAAAACAAAATAAAACCTACTTTCAACACAAAAACCACAATACTACATCAATATATTTCAGCAAAAAAACAATTACTATGCCATTAATAGAAGGTTCTGCAGCCTCCCTAGCACCTAACACTCCCAGAGATGCATGTGTCAAAGCCAATGCATTGACTCTTGGCCTTTTTCTGCAAAAACAAACTATCATCTGTCTAACCTCCAACCTCCTTTGCTCCGGATGTCACCGTTGATGTCACTTTTTTCCCCCCTTCACGCTCTCTCCTCCGTCTTAATCTCTCCTCTCGTCACCTCACCCTGGAAAGAAAAGCGATGGAGAAAAGCAGTGAAGTGAAGGTGGAGGAGGCTGGAGGGGTTTGTTCAATCTGCGCGGGCCTCTCCCATAGGGCTTACCTCATCCTTCTTTCCGTTCCCATCCCTCCCACCACTTTCTCTTCGTCTTACTTTATTTATACTGCACATTTTTTTTCATCACTATCCTTTTCTAGTAACTTTTCCTTGCAGCAGATCTCTCGGCTGCATAGCTGATAGCAGCAATGCAGTGATACATAAAAAAGAGAATAATCTCTGACCTTCATTACCATAACCATCCTTAAGGCCTTGTTAAACCACTATTTAAAAATGAAGTCAGTTCATTTTAAAAGAATCCAAAAATTACTGGATTTGGTTATGGGCCAAAGTAAATCAGAGTTTAACTTTGATGAACTTTAACCCACAGATGTGCACCACAGCAAGTCGTCCTGACAGCACTGACCTGAGAGGGAAGGAGAGACGAAGAATATAAAAGTGTGGTAGTTATCATGGCATTCTTAGCTGTGTGTCACCATCTTAGTTACTTTAACTTCTCTGTTCAAATATAAACTGCTGCCCACCAGAGATACATATAGCTGTGAAGCAGGAGTCAGTGGAACACATCCTTTGCTTTAACTGCGGGACTTTAATGTTCTGTTATGCCCCTTTTCTCACAGGGCAGCTACTAACATCTGGCTTTTGTCCTCATTCAGAGAGGGTGCAATCAGAGTTTATTCCCTGGTCAAATGGCTGTGGTAGTTACAGCAGTATATGCAGTGTATTTTTCAATTTCAGCGACAGCGATGGAAAGATGACACTTCTGCCCCATTTCTGGTACAATGTCTGGACAACATTATGATATCAAGGGAAGCCATCATGATGGCTATAACAGCCTATTGCCTCCATCAGTAACTTGAGTGATTCTCTGTAAACTCAGTCAATCATCACTCTGACATCAGTTCGAGTGATAAAGTTTGGAAGCGAGACAGAGAAACTGAGGAAAAAGACGGAAATGAATAACTGCTATAACATTTACTTGTTGTTCCCTGTTTTCCAGCGTGTAAGACATAAAAAAAAAGGACATTTGTAGACCAACAACAGGAAAGGAATCAAATGTGTGCTTTAAGTTGGTTTAGCTGAATTCATACATCCTGAATATACACACTGAAATTAAAAATGTGACCCAGAAAATAAACTTGGTTACTTCTCGCTCCCTTCTTGCGAACTGTTCGCTACTCAACAGTACCATCTCACTAACTGACTAAGCTAACTAAGTGATACAATAATGCCAGCATGTCCTGGCTTTGTATTAAAAAATGTCACCATCAAAAAAACAGTTATTTATGTTTGCTTTTCCTCTTGCTTTTTTCTCTTCTTCTCTCAGCTGTAAATTATTAAACTTTTCACACTAAGAGGTGGCAAATAGGAGTTCAGGTGAGTTTATCCTGCACTACATTCCTGGGTGACATTAATGACAATGATAGTGAGGGGAGAACTTCTTGGATAAGTTTGGCTGCGGTTGCACCTCTCTGAGGAGCGTCGTTGTCAGTCTTCAAAGAAAATGTCAACTACAAATGAAATAAAGCATCATTAGTCTCTTTCTTTCTGGGCTGGGAAAAAAAACAATCATTAGTGTGGATCTCTATCTCTCTTTTTCACCCTGCCTGCAAGACATCTTTTCTTCTTAGCCGCTGCTCTAAAAGGTATGTTGAACATTTCTCCCTGAGTCTCCCTCTCTGCACACAAACACACACAAACTGATTAAAACCATCACAAACTACTCACATTTGCATAGATAGCAAAACAAGTGATATGAAAGGAAAAGTTATTGCTGCTATAGCTTTCACCCTGACAAAACACAGAACGCTATATATGCTAATTATCCATTTAATATGAATGTCTAATTAATGGTATGCAAATGAGGCGCTGCCATTATTGAACCTGTTTGATATGGGGATGGACGGGGTATTGAAAATCCTTGGGAAAACAGACATCCGATGCTGTCGCTCAACACACACAGGAAATCAATTTGGTTAATTGTCAAATATGCAAACATGTAAATTAAAGTCGTGCATTGCCATGGCCGAGGCACCTAACCGTTGTCCCTGGAGCATGAATGTGAATGTAAGAGCGGGAACACACACACACACACACACATGGCCACGAGCACAAACACACAAGCACACGCTCCTCTTATCTCATCAGCCCTTTAATGTCGTTGGTATTCAGTGCTCTGTCCTCTGACACAATGCATGCCACTAATTACCAATTCCCATGATAAGAGCATTGCCCATAGAATACATGATGGAAGATGAAGGGTCTGCCTGCTAGGCCGCAGCTATTGAACATTCTGACTACACACCACTTTGAGAATTGACTTTCAATCAACATAGTGAGGACTGCTTAATTCTGCCACAGTTAGGAGCCCGTGCCGTCCTCCCACAATGGCCCCCTGAAACAGCTGCCATCCAGCCTGCACAGACAGCTAAATGGCAGAGGACAAATGCCTGACAGTCTCCTTCATAAAGTGCGAGGGCAAAACATTCTCATTCCCACACCCCCCTTCGCGCAAGGATGTCTGGCTGCGCTCTGAACTGCATCACCTTGCAAAACACCATAAAGCATTCATCAACGAGCCCAAAACAGAGAAAGTCACCGCATCGTTGGCATTCTCCTCCACTCACTGTGACTAAAATGAAGATAAAATGCAGGAAGAGTAGACATCACACTAAAGATTTGTTTTCTTTCCTTCTTTTTTTGCAGTGAAAGTTAATTGAATTTGTATGTTAATGAGGGCTGTGCATAGCTAACGAGCTCAGTGTGCGACCCATTAACACGTTGAATGATTGTTATGCCCGGGGCAAGAATCACCTATAGGAGCTCAAACACGGAGACAAAGAGCCTGTTTGAATACATTATAGATTCATTTACATGTTCATCTACATTACATACATGTTACACTGATATTTGGCCCTCAGTTTAATCATCGGGACCCGACTTAAAAGATCCTGGTCGGTTGAGAAGGTGAGAGAAAAAGTCAAGTAAAACCAGGTGGACAAAGAAGGGCTAAAGAGCAGAGTGGTCATTCGGAAATCCGCAGAAGTTATTTGCTCCTCACTCATTGAGTGTTTTAGCTCAATGAAGACAAGTTCTCACCTTGTTGGAAATAAAGAATTAGTGTGATTCAGCCCCCTCCCACCTACCTTATCACCATGACAATGTGTGAAGCACGGTGAGATCTTTCAGATGATATTACGATGAAAGCAACACGTCTTTAAATAGCCTCTCACTGAAGAAAAACAAATGTATTTTTGTCTATTTGTAATCACAGCCTCATCTAACAGCCAGTGTCCTCGTAAAAATATCAGAAAATCAAGCAACAAAGGTGTTATTTTGTTATTCAGCATGTCATTACTGTGGTGTGTATAAAACTAGCAGGCCTTGCTTTTCAGTTGCTGGCCAAAACAAGCTTAGATGTTTGCATTTTTGACCTTTCAGAGGAATTTTCTGAGTTATTCATGTATTTTAGTTCAGCCTTGCAGGCATGAAACTAAAGCTGCCATAAAAAATGAATACAAGTGTTTGACTCTGAGTATGTCAGTCAGTCTGTCCACCACTTAGGTGGAGACTCTAGTATTGGATGGATGGATTGCACCAATATTCATGGTCACAGGTTCCTAGTTACCACAGCTTGAAGCATATGACTTTGCTAAACCCCTGACTTTTCCTCCGGATCCAACAGGAGGCTCAAAGTACTGTTTTAGGCCACAAATGTCTAAAATGTCCAGAAAACTGTTAGATGGACTGCCATAACATTTGATATGCAAATTTATTCATACACCCTTCAACATAAAATGTACCAACTTTTAGTGTAGCATCATTTCTCAGATAAAATTTACAATTTGTCAAATACCCATAAAACTATTAGCAACAAACTCAGATATCATTTGTAATTAATAATAATTCGCAACTAGTATAGGCATTGTGTTTAGCATTTGTCCTCACATCACTTTGTCAAACATGCGGATGTTAGAGTTTACCTCATAACACTGCCGTTCCAGTTCAGACACGTACTGTTGTACAGAAGTAAAGGTCACTTCACTGAATGACATAAACAAGTCATTTTTCACCAGCTTTTTACTTATTCCGCCATCTGCCATTGTCACTGCTTCACAGTGTTTCTGCTGAAATCAAAGAACAGTGTGGCTGTTTAGTTTGTAGAAGGATCTATGCCGTAAAGAAAGATGTTTATCTAAATATAATAAAACACGCAGCGTAGAGGCCCTTAAAGGCTGTCAGTTATGCTAATATCTCAAAATTAAAGTCATCAGTCATTTTATCTGCTTCTTATATGCTGCATAACAATGAAAACTGAAGATGCAATGCGCTCACATATACTGTATTTATATGGACAGTGTAAATTGATAATGTGCAGGCTATAAAGAGAAACATTACCTCTCACTCTCTATCCACTCTGCCCTCATCCACTCTCCTGTGTGATGACTTGATTGGGATTTGACTCCTGCTATTGGACTGTTGCGTAAGTCCACTGCAGCAGTTGGATTGCAAAGTGAATATGAGCCTCTTCATAGCTGCTGTAGAGCAGATAATAAGGCTTCCTCTCTGAATAAGTCTAGACATCTTTGCTCCCCTGGGGTCTTATTCATATCGCCGAGACATAGACAGGCTAATCACCACGGGCTTTCATAATGCACACACTCAAAGCACATCAAAAGGAATGGAGTACATGGAAAGTTCAGATCAACCTGGATGTATCATTCATTCCTCTCCCTTTCTCTCACATCCTCCTCCCTTGCTGCCTCAGCTGTTATATAAATTTGCTGTGCATCCACCGGCTCTGCCCTCCCTCCCTCCCCGTTCGAGTTCTTGCTTTTCCAGCTTAATGGCAGAGTGTGTATGTATTGACACAACTCCTCAAAGCCACGCAGCGGTGTGAGGGCAGCACAGTCCAACTGAGGGTCAGCCTAATGATAAGGTTAATGAGGGTGGCCGGGACTCAGGCATGCCTCCGTGAGCTATTACAGGACTGAGAGAAGAAGACAGGAAATGTGAGGAAATGTGAGGAGAGGAAAGGAAAGAAGAGACGACAGAGGAGCAAAGACAAGGAAACAAGAAGAAAGAAGTGAAATGGAAAATAAAGAGAAAGAAACTGAAAGAGTGGGAAAGGAAAAGAGAAGGTAGAAAGATGGAGCGAGAAAGATAAGAAAAGAAGGGAAGCAGAGGAAAAGAAAGGAAGGA
>JAPZDY010000008.1:16942711-16957429 GCA_029783645.1 Ctenochaetus hawaiiensis
AAAAGAAGGGAAGCAGAGCAAAAGAAAGGAAGGAAAGAAAAAACACACAGGCTTAATCATTCACTGACAATAAACCCCCCCACAGTGCATGCCTTCCTGCTCTCTGTTTGTGGTTTATTTTACTGGATGGACAATAGAAGGCACCTTATTGAGCACATGTGTCACTTAATCATCAATCCAGTTGCTGGTAAAGAAGCTGTCATGCTTCCAGCAAGATGCTGGCAGTCACACCCTCTCGAAGCTGAGCGACATGTACACAAACACACACACGCACGTCCACTCAGTGCTCATGCTCGTCCCCTTCCAGAGCATATTTTACTGCCCAGACAGCCCTGTAGGTGTAAATCCTCAGCTGACAGACATATTGTAGGTGTCCGAGCAGAGATTAGTCCATTTCCTTCTTAAGTCTGGCAAAAAAAATCCTGAATAAGCTTTAGAATAGTGCTGATGCTCATCTCCTCATAGCTTAATCTGCACTAAACTCTCATTCTGTGCAAGTGTGCAAATGTGTGTGTGAGGGTCTAGACCGTTTCTTTTTTTGAGATTAACCCCAAGATGTCGGTGAGGAGTTGTGAATGTGTGCTTCAGCTTTTAGAAAAAAAAACAAAAAGCAACTCAAAACAACTTATGCTATGGATCAGACCAATGGGATGCATTCAGGGGATTTGTCCATTTTTCTTTTATTCATTTCCATTTGTATTTATGTATGTAGATGATGCTCTTTCATGGTGTGACTTAACAAAATGTGCACAACTGGAGAGTAAGCTCAGATTTGCCAGAAAAGTTACAAGCAAACAGAAAGTGCAAAGGGCAAAGTTCAGGACATGAGTGCACAATCCAGGCATTAAAAGCAAACTTAAAGATAAAGAACTATGGTGAAGTATGACCAAAATAAAAATCATGAATTTTTTAGTATTGCAGGGATGGTGAACAGAGCTAAAGTGTGGTATAGCTTTTAAAAAAAACTGTATAGTCCATAGTAGAATTCATTAAGTAAGAGCTTGTTTTCACAGGAGTGCACATTAACAGCACAGATATTTACCCAATCACAAACAGGAAGCAGTTCATTGGAAACGTTCAATTTATTCTAATAAATGGTTAACAAACTCACTGACTGTGGTTGCCCTTCCTTGTCCGACAAGATGAGTCAAGCTTGTCCATGACCCCGAGCGCCACAAACACTTGAACAAAACACAGTCTGTGTATGTGAACTGTTTAATATTTATGCACTGATGCTCTTTTGACTGTATTACTCAAATGACTCCAAATTTTGTTTGTGAAATAAACTTTACTGACTTTTAAGGTGTACTGAGCTCTGAGTTCATCCCCCCTCCTTTGTCAGTTAGTTTACACCACTGATAAGTTTTATTGTTTCCCAGCTGACTTCACTGGGTAAGTACCCATAATGATAAACCCAAGTATGACAGCGCCGCTGACGGTCAGATTACATGGGGTTAAGACAGTGAATCATCTGTTCATTTCTCTAGTGTCATTTCTGCTTGTTGTTTCCCTTCAAATTGCTTTGTTCATCTATCTGTCATGTGATATCTGAAACTTGGACAATGATTCATTTCATCACCACAATCCAGCCTTTTACTGCTTGTGCTAATAGGCCCAAAGGGGCCCTTTGCAATAACAGGTCAAATGTGACTCATATACCTTAAGGAATTAGGAGCCTATTTAGGTGTAAAAGCCATAAGCATGAAATCAAGTGTATATAGTTAGGGTAAGGCCTTAAAGGAATTTCTTCAGGACAATCATCTCACCCAAACCTTTAGACAGACATGCTGAACCGTCCTTGGCTTTGGTACATTATGTCAGTGTTATCTGGTAGAGACCTTGTAGTTCCAGTTTTGGTGTTTTTTTTTTTCAAATCAGAATATAAGATAAGGGCTCCTGAGCATTTCTTTTAAAACAGTTCATTGTCAATCCTGAAAGAGCCTACAAACTGGACATGTTTATAACAACAATGTTGAAAAAAAGAGTCTAGAACTGAAACTTGAATTGTGCTAATTTCTGAATAAGGAAAACACATGGAGTCACAGAACTCTGTGTAGTGCGAAAATAATAAGACACAAAGCAGCAGGTTAAGAAAAGCTATATCTGAGGTCATTGGAATTGAAGTGAAACAAAAAATCTTTAGTGTTCACCCACACAAATATTGCATCAATCAATACAGTTGCAAAATTGTCAGCTGACTCCCCTTGGTGAACTCTTATACAACGGGAGCTAAAAAATAAATGAAATTATAATACCAAAGATCAGTGATATATTTATTTCTTTGTAAAATAATTTAAATTTATGTCAAATTTAAACTGGGTATAGTATTTTATCTCGAACTAAGAGGTTAATAAGGACTCCTACTCCAAACACCCAGCAGACACTTGTGAATGTGTCCTTAACCCCAGTTTAAGGTTGTGAGCTGCTCAGTGGCCAGAAATGAAATGCACCAGGAAGCTGCTGGGTGTGAATGTGTGAAACACGGCATCGCTAGAAATATAATATACATGCTCAAGTAGTCCCTCTTATATAAATTTACTTAAAAAAACTTTGATTGGACCATTTGCCACGCTACAAAATGTGTGCACAAGCCTGACTGACCAGCCGTGATGCCCAGGCGCTCTGGATTACACACATCACTTGTCTGCTGGCTCCACAGCTCTTGTCAAGGCCTACTGAGAGGACATAATTGAGTGTGTGTACATAGATCCTTATACAGTGACACTTCATATGAGCAAACATAAAGCCTGATCAAACATGTGAACATGGCGATACAGAACGCTGAATGGCTCTCTATCTGTGATCTCTTGTGTGTGTGAAAGCTCTGCGTACCATGACGCTCTGCGCTTTGTACGTGTTAATGGGACCTGCTGATCAAATATCCTCTGATCGCTGGGAGAGTGATGTGAAGTCGACTGACCCTCATACATCACAATGTGCACTGCGTCTTTGTCTGCAGACAAGTAATACATGCAAATTTGTTTTTTTGTTTTTTTTTGTTTTTTTTTTTAATTCTTTTAATGAGAGTAGATTGCCTCCTGAGAGAGGAGGAGACAGATTGCTGCCCGGAACAACTGAAATCCCCCTCCACCCCCTTTGGTACATACCCTTAAAATTAATTTAATTTTAATTTCCCGCATTTTTTAGTTAAGGTTGTAACAATAATAATACTTTAACTATGTGCATATTTTTCCACTTTTTAAAAAACTATAAAGTTTTTTTTTTTATTTTAAACAGGGCTGGCGTTCCAAGAAAGTACTATGCCAACTTCCATGGTGCACTGAGGACTAGAGTAAGGCCCTGTAGTGTCAGGAAAAAAAGGTAAAAAAGGCATAAAAAGGAAACCTCTTTGGCTGAGTGGTCTCCTCACAGGTCTGTCTAGTTCATAGTCTCATTAAGCTTTGCAGTTTACAACTGGTAGGGTTTAATGCAATGAGAGGCTGAGTAAAGCTGCGTCTTGTCCAAACAAGGCTAAAAAATAAAGCAAACAAAAGCTGCAGTTCCTCAAAATAGCCAGTTGAGGCTGACTTCAAAAATGAGTTAATTCCCATAGAGCCTCACGTTTAAACTAAAAAGCAGCAATAAACATGTTTACAGTCTGGTACAGGAAAAAAAAGGTTTTGGTCTCTGTTGCTAATTTTAGTTTTTATGACAATTGTCATTGAGCCATGCTTTACTCATGCTCAGCGTTAACCAAGCAGCTCCACCACAAAATCATTGTTACTGGCTGCTCCACAGGAGCGTGCATTGCAATGATTTGCTGCTGCGCTCTTTTTGGTTCAATCACATTACCAGTATTAAAGCTGTAGGTCCAAACCATAATTTCAACCCTCGTGGAGAACACTAATGTGAGTGGGGCGATATAATGGAAAAAAAATAAAATAAACTTACATTTCTTTTTTTTTTGTATCCAATTTGGCCAAACATAACCCAAAACAAACACCGAGGATTCAAGAGGGATTTCTTGCCAAAAGTGTATTTTTATTTTTAAGCTTGACATTAAGCAACTGTTTTTAAGTGCCTAATCCAAAAGTCAGTAGGTGGTAGCTGTTCATGTGAGACACATCATTTGCATTTTACCTGCAGGTGCTGGGTTTAAAGTCAGTGACACTGTGATTGCACATGTGCCTTTATAACCAGTACACAGCCCCCATGTGTAGCTTCATGTGGCACAATATCACAAGAAATAGGAAAAGAAGGTCAGAGCTGAAGAAAAATACAGGAAGAATTCAAACATCCTTCCTGGTTTGAAACATCTGGGAACAGCAGTTTGTTTGTCCACAACTGTCAGCGACAGGATATGACAACATAAACCTGTTGTGTGAAACTGATCCTGTCTCATCACTCTGGTGCTGAACAGTAAGAGTTAGATGAGTTAGCTGAATAAATATTTATGGCCCCATGACAAGGCCTATCCCTCTCAACGGCCACTGGCCAACGGGGGTGTGAGAGTTTAACGCGGGAGGAAACGGAAGTGAAAATAATTAGTGTTCCCATTCAAAAATAAGGCTGTATAAGGGGACCAATCGAGATAAATTACATCCTCAGGGATTATATCACTCTAGCCTGATCTGATCAGGATCAACTTTAGCTGTGGTCATAGTCTGAGAGGAGGTAATTCAGTCTGACCCAGGGCATCCAGAAGACTTGGAGTGGTTTCAAAACCTTGAGAGAGACAAAGACAGAAACATAACAACACAGCATAACACAGCCTAAACACGAGGAGAGAGATGGATGAGGAAAGACGAAGAGAGAGGGAGAGAGGGAGGTGATGAATGGTGTTGTTTTTCTCTGTAAGGAGGATAACTGTATCCTCCTCTGGGAGCAGCAGTGCCGGAGAGCGTCTGTGAGCACCAGTCATGTGTCTCGGAGACAGCCAATGAAAATGCGTGGATTTGGTTCATACGCGAGTTTACTGGGTCAGAGTCAGAGTAGCAGAGGAGGCAACAGCCAATCGGAATGCTTAACAGTGTCTGGAGGATTAGCCAATGAGGTTGGAGTCTGGTGTCTGGTACCAGTTGATGTCTGACAGTTAGACAGACTGTATCTAATTACCACAGCCGAGGCTCAGCATGGGTCTGTGTGCGCTTACCAGTGTGTGTGTGTGTGAGTGTGTGGGTGTAACTGAGGAGAGAGGGAGTGAAAATTAGAATTAGAAAGGAGGAAGGTGGTTCAGAGGTTTTGGCAAAAGTTGAAAAAAAAAAAACAAGGAATCATATCTGGAGAGCCGCCACATGAAAATGAATCTGAGCCAGATGTGTGTGGATATAAATATACAAGCACTCAATTCAGACTTTACTTACTTAATCAGCCGTAGTAGTAGTAATGCATCCCAGTGCTCTGTTTGCCTATCATTAAATAAACTCATTTTTGGTACGGTGCGCAAACAAAGGGAACATGTGTAATGGCTGAGTGTGTGTTTGTGTATCACAGTGTGTGAATTTCTGTATATTTCTCCATTTCCTGTATAAATGAATAGGCCTTGAAAAGACAGTCCAGTTTCCCACACTGTAATGGTCTATTATTGTCTCCAGCACATTGTTCTTCTCACTGCAGGCAACTTCACCCCATTCAGTCACTCTATTAGTGACTGGACAAGACAGAAACTGCCAGGTGTTTATGGCAGACACACACACAGTCACACACACACACACATACATACACACACACTGTACACACATATATGCATAAACACTCAGTCAGAGGTGAGTAGAGGTGACAGACAAGGGCAGCTGGATGGTGGGTTTTTCCTGTTTTGACTGCTTCTGTCTGTGCACAAAATTCTTCACACGCACACACACACACGCAGACACATGAACAATGGGACTGTCAGACAATGGCAATACGTGGAGTTACATTTTTCCCTTTGGCTCAAACACAGGCTTTTATACCCTAGGAATATTTGGAAATGTGCTAATTTGCTTTTAAGCCAAAAGTTTGATGAAAATAATTGAAACCACTCTCTTACAGTTCAGTTAAATATTAAGCTACGACAAAAGGTTGCTTAGCTCGGTGTAGCTTGAAGACTGAAAATAGGGGAAACAGAAGGCTTGACTTCAAGGTTTACTTTGCCCATATGATGAATAGACAACAAATGCCTCATCAAGTAATCAGTTTCTGCTGAAATGTTAACTAACAAAACTCATTAATCAATATCATCCAACCAGTAACAAGTTAGATAACATCAGCTCACCCAGTTAACAGCATTCAGACTGCAGGAAATCTGCAATCAGTCAGAAGTCAATTCTTGCAAGTCCAAGTCAGGTTTCCAGTCTTTGAGCCAGAGTCCAAGTCAAGTGTTAACTCTCTAATAGTTGTAATGAAGGTTCTATCATCTCTTGTATGCCATCTGGTCTGCTTTTAAGACTGTGTAGCTATATCTAAGGAACTGAAAGCATGTACTGTAGGTTGTTATTACCATGTCTTTATCTACAAGCATCAACACTGAATAGCTGCTCTGTATATGATCACTTAAAAAGGTTACACAATAACATGTATAACCCTTTTGTTAAAGGAAGGTAGTGCACAACTGTATCACAACAGGTCTCCAACTAATAACAGCTCACAATCCACTGTAAAATTAATGGTAACCTCGTAAGTCGGTTACATTACATTGTCAACAATAAACCAGTAACCTGCCTGTAGCTGATGTTAATTATTACCATGATCTTTTTTTTATCAGTTTAATGTCAGCCAGTTGATGCTCTCAGCGTAATGTGTTGATGATTAAATTATCCAATCATTTGTACAGACAAGGCCAGCTTTCCATGCAAAGAAATGTAGCGAGCCAACAAAGAATCATCTTTTTAAAAATATTACAAAAGCCAATCTACAAAGCTACAGCGATCCAGTGATAAATAGCTGATGCTGAGCTAAACGTGTGCACCATGGGTGCTAGAGTCAGCTTTCACATTACTAAGTGACTCATCCATCCATGTGCATTTTAGTGTGTGGAGAGATTTGATGTGGTCAATCAGGCATCCATTTATATACAGCTTGACTTGTACAGCAGACGATTCATTTAGCAGTTCTTTTAATAGGCCTTCTGTGAAGTCCTAACAGCCAAAGATTCTCAAAAATGGCACAGCAGCTGCAGGTGTGCTTGCCACGGTATAGTTGCTGCAGCTTACAATCATCTGTGCCTGCGTGCACGAATGAGTAACGTTACACATGATGATAGGGGAGAGAACAACATTCAGCTCTTCGGACATTTCCTGACAGTCAACGTGCTGGAAAAAAAAGATTGTTCATTGGTCCCAAATCTCGAGTCCAAGATGATGCTCAAGTCTTGATGATGAGTCTGAAGTCAATTCCCAATTCACTGTGTGTGTGACAAGTCAAAGTCTCAGACTCAAGTCCTCATCTCTGACTGAAAGTCTCCCCTTTCCGGCGTTTGCGGTAAACTATGCTTACCGACTGCTAGTTACGATCATTTAAAACACAGGTGTGATAATCTGATCCATCTTTGAATCTAATTCTCAACGAGATAGCACTTGGGTAAATTCTCAAAATTTCAAGCTATTAATATTTCAAATGTGACAGACATAACTGATGCTTACAGGATGTTTGACAATAAGGTGTAATTATACAAGGCAAGTTGTAAGGGGTGAATTAAATGAGAAAGAAAGAGAAGACCATATGTGAGCACACATTCATGTGCATATGAGCATGTGTTCATTTATGTGCTCTGACTTTGATCACTGACAGTGTACAGAAGTACCCCATCCTAGCGTGACAATGCTCAATTTGTTTTGGTGAAGAGTAATTAAACAAGCTTGTCTTTTTTCGCAAATGCTGGCCAGCATTGGCATCAACACCGAACTGTTGGCCGAAGACCTTCGTTTTCAACTCATCTCCCCTCTCCGCCTCTCTCTTCCGCTCCTAAGGATCCCTCTCTTATTAACAGAAACTTGGACCATTACACCAAGCAGCAAAAAACTCTGATCGAGGATCAGTATTAGAGAGATGAAAAAATAATCCTATGTTATCCAGTCAGTAGAGAGCATCAGCTCTGGTAGTGCTCCAACCCGACGAAGGGCTGTTGTTGTTATTCTTTGATCAGACCAGCAGGAATAACAATCTATAATTCATAATGCTCAGTCTAGTCTGGGAACACCAGGCACTGCACCTTTAATTATTGATCAAACAGAACAGATTTAATATCAATCACTGAAGCATAGGCAGAAGTGAGCAAAGTAGGAGGAATGGAGGAATCTCGCAGGCGCTGCCGTCTAACCCTCTAATGAAAACAAAAAAGAAATACGGTACAGTTAATAGTCCGGTGGTGGTGGTGTGCAAACAGGAACTCAGGCTTAGCATGGACACTGATTCAGTAAGACTACAACTCACAGGATACACCGTCTTTGAAGGTTGATGCTGTTGGGTTGGGATCTGAAGCAACCAAGACTCAGAACTTTTACAAATCATTCTACATTATTCAATATTTTCCATGAATTTGATTCCAAGAGAGGTGAGAAAACCTTGCAGGCAGCATGCTATCCTCTGAAAACAAATGTAATATTACCACTGATATAAAAAGGTGTTACAGCTACTAGAACTGAAAAAAAAAACACAGTTTTACTACTTTTTCCAACTAAAAGTAGAACTACCATTGATACTACAGGTACTGCTACTACTGCTTATGAGACCATAACCACTATTATTAATATTACTTAAACTACAGCTTTAAGCTAGGGCTATTACTTCTGCTATTATTATACAATAATAATACTTATATCACCACCATTACAAAAACTATCATTGCCACTATTATTACCAGCTCTGGCAGAATGGGCGGGCCCCGGCAGGCCTGTTCATTCAAGAATTTGGCCCACCTTGCAAAAGTCAGCATCAAAGCCATTTTAATGCAAGGGCTTATTGGGGCTCAAGACAATGTGAAATTGCACACAAGGTTTGTGGGAAAAAACAAAATAAAGTTCACAGGGAGGATGAAAAAAAAAACCCTTCCGTCTCATTTGTACATTTTTTGTGTGTTTGTGGTGTCTGGATTCAGAGCAAAGTGAACCATCTGTCTTCACTCCCCGTGTTTAGCATCTCTGCTCTGAAATGGAAAGACGAGTGCAGATGTGAAGTGTTTGTTGTTGTCATGGATATTTTGCTGTGCCTCCAGTTGTCACCTTCACACTTTTAGTCTTTTTTTAATCTTCCTGTGGTCTTTCTCTGTCTGTGAGAAGCTCTGAACTTCAGTTTTAGGGCAAGAGTTTTTAACTGTTCAGAACTAAGCGTTAGCGTAAGATAAAAGAGCAGAAAGTTTAAAAAAGGCTACATGAGTTTAGCATGCCAGATAACAAAACATAAACATGCTTGACTTAATATGTCCACTTGAAAAGGACATTGTTAGAGCCCTGGCCTTGACTGCTCTGATTATGTACTTGGCTTTGTGTGAAACCAGGAAGAAGATGTGTGATATTCTCACACTTGCACTATTTGTAAGTAGAGAGAAGACGTGGGACGGTGCTCACTTTTATTTTGTTTCCTTCTTCTTTAGCAAAGTGCTTCGGGCTTGCTATCATCACTGATTCTTGCAAGTACTAAGACATTTATTACAACTCAGTGCTTAATTTGTAAATCACAAGACCCCAAAACACAGAGTGGGTGCTCTTCCAACAGGCCAGGGGGAGAAAAAATGTCATGAAATGCAACAAATAATGTGATCAAAAACAGACATTCATTTACATGAATAACAACATTCATATTATCCACTCAAAATCTGCAAGGTGAGGTATGGGGTTTGTAAGGAACTTTTTCTCTCTCTCTTTCTCCTTTGCTGTCCCTTTCACGTCCCTGCCTTTTCCCATCTGTCTGCCGATTTCTACAGTGGAGGGAAAATTGAATTAGGACCAAAACCTTTATTTAAAACCACAAAAAGCAAACAGGCTAAGAAACTGAATGATGTTTTCTGTTTATCTGTCTCTGTTTATCAATCTTGTTTGTTTCCTTTCAGTACTATGGACAGTGCTGCACCTCCTTATTGATCCATACTCATTTCACCGTTTCACAGCACAAATGACCACTTGCTGAACTGTGGGGCTTACAATAATTATAACAGATATATTGCCACTTTTGCACTTGTAATTGTAACAGTCAGCAGTGTTAATTCAAATCACAGTTGCTAAAATTAGCTCACCTGATGTATACAGAACTCACTTGCTTCAGGCGTCACCTGAAGTCTCTTGTTCTCTCCCCCTCTCTTTTAAAATCAGTTTAAGCTGCATACAAAATTACCTAACATGTGATTTATGATTAACTTCAATGGGAAATGATTCAAGTGAAGAAACTGATAACATAGTGAAATACTGGTCTGTGGGAAGTCCCAGAGGCTGCTTGGTCTGCTCTGGTAATACTTCTGCTATAGTCACTGCTTATACTTTAGCTGCCACAACTGCTAGAACCTAAAGTACTAGTAATAAGGTACTACAATCACTAGGCCTATTACTACTGTTGACCCTGCTTAACCTCTGCTATTTCTATGACAACAGTACAAGATACACCATCTGCTAGAACTACTCATGTAACTTTTTGTTTCTCACTTCTGCAACTGAACATTTTACTGATGAATACAACATGGACTTTCTGTACAAAAATATTAATATTTAATTTAACAGAATCCAAAGAATGTGTCTTATTAAAAATTAGTTCACATTAAGGAAAAGTTCGCAGTCGGACAGATTATTAAATGAATAACACATGTAATCTTTAATATTTATGTAAAAAATTACAGTGTAAACCTTAATTTCTGCCAAAGGAGCACTGCTCTAACTTTAAATTGAGACATCAGGGGGTGAGTAGCAAGGCAAAATGGATTTAGTTCACTGAGTAGGAGAAATGTGCAGCTGAAGTATACTGATTACACTGGGCCTGTAAGGGGATTGCAGCTGTAGAAGCAATTGAACACACACACACGCACACACAAAACACACACACAAAAAACATGCGCACACGCAATGTAGAACCCCAAATACTGGCAGCTTCCTGCCTTTTACTGTCTATTGTTATATTTAGTGACACAGCTCTCACACACCACTTTCAACACTCAGGGTGCAATTAGAAATGGACAGACATTTTCTTTGCACGCAGTTTGACACACACACACACACACACAAACACAGGAGAATTCCTGCAGTGTGAAGGGGCCCTAGCCTTCCACTTAGTACAGGAATGCAAGGAGAGAGAGAGAGAAAGAGAGAGGGAGAACGACTGGGACTTTCCCCAGGATCTTAGAAAAAGGAGGGAGAGAGGAAGCAGACAGTGGGAGCGACGGAGGACAGGAACAAATACAGGAGGAGGGAAAATGGATGGGTTGTCTTGTGTATGGGCTCGTTTCTGTTTCCCACAGTGGAAATGACCCACTTATTACTGCACACTGTGTGAAAAAGGCCTTACAGCGTGAAACAGAAGAAGATAAAAACCATGAGAAATGTATCAGA
The DNA here is from genome assembly GCA_029783645.1 of Ctenochaetus hawaiiensis. Taxonomy (NCBI): domain Eukaryota; kingdom Metazoa; phylum Chordata; class Actinopteri; order Acanthuriformes; family Acanthuridae; genus Ctenochaetus; species Ctenochaetus hawaiiensis. The sequence continues at coordinate 16,954,159 of JAPZDY010000008.1, forward strand.
GAGACTGCATGTCAATCTGTATGAAAGATTGTATGACTTTCCGTCCATTGTGCTGAAAAGCTGGGGAGGCTGTAACAAGTTGTCTGGAGCTACAAAAATGTGTCCCACTCTCAATCTCTCCTTCTACTGTCTGTCACCCTCGCTTTGTGTCTCTATGTCTCTCTGTCAAGGTTAATGGTGTGTCTCAAGAGCTTACTGCAGTTGCCACCGGTGCTCCCATTGATCCCACACACAACCACCAACGCTGCTTCCCATATGGCACCGCTGAGGGTGTGTGTGCGTGCGTGTGATAGGGATCAGTCGTCTTGATTGTGACTCAGTTTGTGGCATGTGTGTATGAGTGAGTGTGTGTGGTCTTTTTGGTGAGCCAGCTGCTGACATTCAGGGTTGAGTGTGTGTGTGTGTGTAATGGTAGAAGAAAACCTCTCTGACATTAGCAAACTTGCCATGTCATCTCAATCCAGGGAGGCCTCACTGTGATAAAAGAACAAGGAAGCCTTTCACCCCAGTGTGTGGGTGTGTGTGTGTCCACATTAGTGCTTGAACATGTGTGCACATCAGTTCATCTGTGTGTCTTACTATGTGTCTTTAAATATGTGTGTGTGTGTGTGTGTGTGCATACTTTTGCTTCCAAACACGAGCATATCTAGGTCTTCTGTACTTCCAGGTGCTTTTGAGTGTGTGTGTGTCTATATATGCTTTCGCTAATGCATGTCTCTATGAGAGTAAACCTGTGTGTGTGTGTGCGTGTGTGTGTTCAGTGAGGGTGGTCTCCACCTGTGGATAACACTGTATAGGCCTGTATGCAGTTGCAGAATAAGGGGGGCCTTCATTTCTCTCCAGAAAACACAGTTCCCACACTAAATAAAAGTCCAAACATTGTAAGTATGTTTAAGCTAACCAATAGTGGCTAACATATCAGAGAAAGACATGTAGAAAGTGAAAAGGAAAGCAGAGCCCCTCATTCTGCACATACTAAAATGTCTATTTTAATCCTGTTTGACAACTTTAACAGATTATAAATCAACTGATTCACACAGGAATGCGTGGCTTAGCTAGCGCTAGCTTGTGGTTTTTATCTTGGGTGTTCTGCAAGGATGCAATATGAGAACTGAATACTGTGTCCATTCATTCCAGTTAGAGTTGATCACCCACATTCTGCTACTCCTGACACATGCTCATTAGCGTCTTTCGCTGGCCCCACCAGCACGTCCCAAAGGCTTTACATTGTGATGATGTCATAGACAAAGAGAAGACCTTCCAAGGCTTTATGGAAGTTTGGCTCTGCAAGCACTGAATCTTTGTTTAAGTGCCTAAATTTTACAACACAGAGTAAAAGTCAACCTCGTCTGCCCTTCAAGATGTCCTTTCAACGCTTTTATTATGACTGTCTGTGTGGAATTATTTTTTGGACCAAAAAGATGTGGACAGGATTTGTTTTTGGCCACTGGGATAAATTGGTAGCAAAGCTGAGTTTCTGCATCCAGCTGTTTTAACACATCATGTCCCCATGTCCCAACCCCTATTTAATTTGGCCTCTATTCCACAAGATTTAATAGATTAAGACGTTGTGTTGACATATTTGTTTGCTAGCTGGATGAGATTTTCTCGTGTGTCTTTTTTTGGTGTAATACTGAGTTTCTGTGTTCTTACATTGAGCCACTACATCCATTTTTAGGTGGAGTAGCATGAAACCTCAGACAGCAGTATGCTAAGATGGTTGTTAGCACCACTAGAGGTAAAAATCACTACAGGGTACCTTGAGGACCACTCATTGGAGTTGTAGCTGTAGGATACATTTTTTGCGAAATAATCTTAACTCAAAGTCCACCAGGTGCTTATCAATTCATCTAGCTTACTAGAATTTGAGGGTTTCATTTCTGTTAAAATGACAAGGTTTTCAATTTATGCCACCCAGTAGAGGTAACAATTTACTTCAGACAATAAAGACCAAAAAAATCACGTCAGTTTTTTGTAAAGGATGGTGACAGCAGCCCTCCAAAATACTAGATTTTTTTTTTTGGCATATTATTTTCATAAAACACATCAAGCTGTAGTAGACATTACTCTACTGTTATTTAGAAGCATTTAGCCCAATAGTGGTGGAATTAAGAGTGGTTATTTTAGCTATAAGAACTGCATCAGTAATATAACTGTAAAGGGATTTTCATTTAATTGAAACTGTTACAGTAAAGACTAAAAAAATATGTCAAACCAAAAATATCAGTATTGGCCTTGAAAAACTCATATCAGTCTAACCCCAGCTGGCGTGTGAGAGAGAAAAAGACGGAGACTGCAAACCACATCTTAGCCTGCCAAAAATCACATTTCCCCTCTATAGTATAGCTGGTTTACATTAAATCTCACACATGCATGGCGAAGCCTGAGTCCACCCACTTCACATTTCATTACCAAGAAAAGCTCAAACTGCCAAAAGCCTCTCCAATACGGCAGAAATCTCTAATGTGATTTCATCAGAACTTAAGATGAAAAGGAACTGTAAAAAGTGGTAGTTATGTGGTGAGGAGAAGGTATAAGAGAGTAGAGAACCACTGTAAATTCATCTCGTGGGATTAGGAGCTATGGAAACTGGAGAATCTGGGGTCAAACGTGGCCCCCTACATGTGTGATCTATAGACCAGAGCAGTGCAACACTAATGGCAAGGGAATAGCCACATATTACATGTCCATGCTGCTGTATTAAAAATGTTGACTTAATGAAAGTAGTTCTTTAAGACAGCAGAGCAGCAAGACAGCAGAAGGCCTTTCTGCAGCTTGCAGTTTACATTTTAGTGATGTGAATAGATTAATTCTTTGTTGACCCAAGGCCGGGATTTTGTCTTTGGCTAAGCAAATACATAAAACATCATAAAAGCACAGTATTAGTCACTAAAGCAAACAAATAAATGAGCACGCATTACACAACACAAAGCAGTTTATGTCATGACTAAGTTTAAATGTTGTCAAACGTTTTATGGAGTCATGACTGTTTATGGCGTGCTTTAGAAAGATGATCGATTCTCCATTAAAAAACATATAAAGGTTCTTAAATGGAACTTTTTTGGTGCACCTAAGAAACCTTTCAAACACCAGGTGTATTCTGCATTTAGCTACATCTAATAGGCTACTCTCATCAGTGATTACTAAACATTTAATTCCAAAATCACTCCGAGATAACTCATGATGTCATCAAGCAGTCCCTCCAGGAATTCGCAATGTTGCGATCGCAACAATTAACGCAAATTCAACCAATCTCCGTGAATTCTGCGCG
>JAPZDY010000008.1:16959103-16970061 GCA_029783645.1 Ctenochaetus hawaiiensis
GAAACACCACTGCCAAAACAGTAAGTGAAACCCAATATTTTAAAAATCAACATACACCAGCTAATACTGTACTGCTATATTTCAAACTGTATTAAGATGATAAAGTCTCTCTCCCTCTCGGAGACCATATGGATCCGTTTAAACACACCCTAGTTTGGCCCACTTTCAGAATGTCACAGGACATTTATCTTTATTCCCTTCTTCCTCTCCATACCTTATAGAGAAATGGCTTTTACAGATGTGCTCTCTGCACACTCATCTACCCCTCCCTCCCTCCCTCTCTCTCTCACTTCACTTACATGGTTTTCTGCCTTGTGCCCTGCACTGTGCCTGTGTATACTTATAGAGCTTTCCATCTGGAAAATATATCCTTTCACTTCGATGTATAGAAGCACAGGAGGAGGAGACTTTCATCTTCTCTCCTTGTCCTTTCATTTCCTAGTTTTCTCTTTCTCTCCTCATCACAGATACAGTCCACAAAAAACAAGTCAAAACTAATTACCAACATTTGAGTTAAGAACATTTTCCCAACTATAGCATGAATGAAGTGTAGTGTTAACTGGTTTCAAGTGTTCATTCAATGCACTGATAAATAGATTTGCTATTTAAAAGCAATGCATGCACATAAATGAGTGTTTTTCTGATAATGTAACAGGTATATAATACTTTTATTGTCAATAAAAAAATATGTCCAAACATAACAATAATAATAAGAAGTATTGTTTCTATTACTGCAGTTAAATGGAAAGTGGAAACAACCATGTTATATATGAGTAAAGTACTATTTTTGCTTCAATCTCTGCCAACAAGTAGTGACTCAACCTGTAGCCAGTTCATGAAAGCTGTTAGCTGAAAACACCTCTCACTCATAGAAAGTGATGTGTTTTGATTCAGCAGTAACAGTTTGGTGAAAATAACCACCTACAGAAAATAGGGTTCATGAATGGACAACACAGAAAAGATGTGCAGTGATAAAATGTTGCTTGATTTAAGCATGATTTATGACAGAACCACTGCAAAAGCACCACTGGCATTTAAGCAAAGGAGAAAGTGAGTAGAAATGACTGTTTTGCACTCCATCTCTGTCTATATCATAAGTATTCTGGGATAGATTCTCTCAGATTAACTATATGATACCATATTTTTGACACATATACCCAAAGTTGACATCTGCAGTGAATATAGCCCTGAGATCATCCAAATTAAATTCATCCACCATCTTTTGTCCATTATAATATTTTATTTTTACCACCAGTTTCCTCTAATGAAATACAATCAATGCTTTGAGCTCACTAACAGGATATGTGTGAGCTATGTTGACGTCATTGGGCACTTTCCATACTCTAATCTCATTTTAAGTCTGATGTACATTCAATTCAAAGGTCCCACAGTGTTGCATTGATAGTCAATGTGCTTATTCTTCACACTGTATTTAGCTGAAGAGTTAGCCACATAAACCTTTTTTATGCACTGATGTTCCCTTTGCCAAACAATTAGCATTTCACTGGCGACAGTCAATAAAGTAAGTGGCTTTTTATGTTTTTATGTTTGATACGATGATCATGTTTGGATGAGTGTGCAAGTGCTTTTAGGTTATCGAGGCCTAACACACCCTTTCCACATGATCAAGCTAGAAATTAACTATATATTCTGATACATTCTCACTGCCAGCTGGTCAAAAAGGGAAGCTCGGTCAGCACCACTGTGAGTGTCACGTTTTAAGAACTGGTTAACGTGGTTACGATTGTGAAACCATCCTGGTTTTAAACATGTGCTTAAAATTATGAAATGGTCACAGCTTGGGTTGGTAAGAGCAACAAAACTACTCGGTTTGGTTTAGGAAAAGATTGTACACTGTTAACCAAACTCAAAGTCCAACTCAACCCCCAGTGTTTGACTGAAAAACCTGTTTGTGACACACCCTTCCACCATTCTTAACATTTACTCTTTCTCCTCTACATGCTTCTAACATTGGTGTAGATGGGTTTACACTGGAGTTGGTTGAAAGGTGGGTCACACACAGCCTCTGAAGAGGAACACCAAGCTTTAACAAGTGACACAAAGACTTGAGCGAGCCGCCAAATGTGATCGGGCGTAAGAGACGGTTGTATGTTCTTTCATCCACACAAATACTTCCATAAAAATCCTTGAATCCAAAGGAGCTCTGAAGAAAAAAAAATACATTTCCTGATATAACCAACAGGCCAAAGACACAAGACATTTTGGGCAGTGCATCATGGATCTAATAACAAGCATCTAAGTCATAAAAGCCCATGGAGATGCTTGTGTGACGAGTTTAACACAGCTGACATGTGTTTTATTGGAAGTTATATGCCTGCCTATGATCTCCCCATGCTGTAGGTCACACAGTCCTTTCTCCTTTTTTCTCTTTATCAGTTACATCCTTGCTCACATCCCAACCTGAATGCCTCTGCTTTTCTCTCCAAACTCAAAAACAAGAGAAAAACACAAAACTCTGCAGAGCCTCTGTGTCAAGTCTTGTAAGTTTGCCAATATTCGACCTCGATCAGCGTCTAGACGAGCCGTGACACACAAACAAAACCTGAGTGCTTCTCCTGAGTGCACTGTATCAGATGTAATGACCCCGCCTGCCTCCAGTCCACTTATATAAGGAAAGATTACACAAGCGAAAAAAAAAAAAAAAAAAAAAAAGACCGCGAGGAGCAGACGAATATAGCTCTGTGAATCTCTGTGTATATTTGATCAAGCGTGTGAGCTAAAGTATATGTGAGCGGAGCAGCCGAGTGTGTTTGAGAGAAAGAAGGATGTGCATGAGTCTATATGTCAGAGAGGGAGGTGGAGGCAGACAGACAGCGATGGAGGGGAAGGAGGCAGGGGGTTGCGAACATTCTCTGTGGTTTGGGAGAGAAAAAAAAAAGCAATTTATCATCTCAGCGCGGCCTAAATGTATAAACTGTTTAGGCTGTTGAAAATTTACATTTTATACAACTACTTTGACAGTATTGTTTCTGATACGAGTCACAGCAGTCAAGTTAATGCACTGAATTAGTGTGAGAACAAAAAAAGGGAGTTGGGAGAAGCAGGAGACAGGGAGAAGAAGAGGAGGAGGAGGAGGAGGTGTGGGAGGTGGAGGTGTGGGTTTGACTTAAACAGCAGAAGGACTGCTGGAGCTGCTTCCACACTTCAAGGGCTTTAGTGACAGGGAAGCTGCTCTATTCAGCACCGTCAGCAGTTTTGTTCATGTGTGTGTGTATGTGTCGGTGTGTATGCAGGCGTGTGTGTGTGTGTTGGTGGGGTACATGTGTGCCTTTCCACAGGGAATGAAAATTCTCCGTGTTGTTCCTCCATAAAGCAAGGACACTTTCTTACATAGGCACAAAGGACAAACGCACACACACACACACACACACACACACACAGCCTCATACTGTTCTTACACATGGCATAGCTTGTTCATATACTGATATGGGTCTTTTATTGCGATCCAGATATAAGCCACATATTTTCTTTCACCTTTCAGTTTGCATGATTAAATTAATTTTAAATTAATATTTGATGTATTATTATTCAATACTCCTTCGTTTTAATTAATTCTCATGTGACATTTTGATTGGATTTCACACATGTATGCATGAATATGTATTACTACAACTGCAGTGTCAGGCAAGTTACTAAAATTTAATCTATTTCTCATCACAAATCCCTCATTTAGTGTGTAACTTATTTAACTACCACAGCAAAAGTGATAACTCACATTACTTAACCATCATTACTGAGTCTAACTTAGTGCAAACTCCATCTTCTGCTTTAAACATGCCTAGAAATAGAAAACAAGACATTATAATTTAACAAGCAGCTAATCTAAAGTTAGGAGGTATTTACTCTTCATCAGCTGCTAACGTTAGCTTAGCCCACGTGACCTGCTACATGAAGCACTCTAGAGACATCTTTAACTCATATCTTATTGACTTAATGCGGGAAAAGATAATGCAGCGTAAAAGGTGTGATCAAGCACTTCAGAGACTGTTGGTGTTTCTCACAAATTGAAAACTGCACAGTAGCAGATGTGAGAAATAACTTCTGTGAGTAAGTATTCCAAGTTACATCCCTTGATCATCTCGATTTTGACAGGAAGAAGTCAAAAAAGGTGTGCTTTCATGTTGACATTGCACTTAATGTTCTTCCTCAGACACTTCAGAATGTCACAGCAGTACTTCACATAACAGTCTGACACAGGGGGACAAATTCAGGGTGCAAAACCTCACAAATATCAGAGAGGAACCACCAGTATGCTCCTGGTTTTGCTGGTGACCTGACTCATTCTTTGCTGGCAGGAGGCTGCAGGCTCTTCCACTGCAGAGACCACAGTTTGGCCCCTGGGTCACAGCCACAGACAAAAGTCTAGTCACCAGTGATGATCCGGGACATAAAGTTTGGGTCATCCTGTTGATGAATATCTTCGCAGTGCTGCTTCTGCTTGAGAGTCAGGAAATCACATGAGCTCATGTACCAGTAATTGCTAAAAAGTGTGTAACTCCAGTGCTGCTGATGATCTAGTATGGAAACAGGATACTTACTCATAAAAGTTCTAACTTGCTCCTGGTACATGCACATTACTATACATGTACATCACTTTTGATCATTCCTCCATAAAATCATTGAATTTAAGAACAGTCAGTACAGTGTTACTGTAGTGTGCTCTAAAAATTCTTCTCTTTTAGGAGAAAATTCTTGGATAAATCCAAATAACTGCAGTTATCTTTATTGAAATCTGTGCATTATCATAATAAAAAGAACTTGAAATGAATACAAAGTACAAATCTGTTACTTTTAATCCAGATGACCCACATTAATATAACTTTACCCCATGCTGTTCACTTCACAGAGAGACAAACAACCTCCGGGAGAAAATCCCCACTGCAGTGTTGTGTGTTCTCAGACCCACACTGACTGTTACTAAACGATAGCAAAGGGATGACAAAAGAACACTTTGTATCATTCAGGAAGATGATGAGTGAAGAAAAACGAACGTCAAAACACACACTTGAGTCCGTAGTAAGCTGGCACGGTGGCACCCAGCAGTAAAGTGCAGCCATCCCTGGCTGGCACATAGGACACCCATTCACTCTGTGACAGGGTGTCACACCACATGATTTATGATGGGTAATTATGGTTATGGAGGTGACATCATATCCTACTGGCTGGCTCCCGCATGTATCCACGGTGTGTGTGGGTATATGTGCGTCTGTGCATGTGTGTGTGTGTGTGTGTGTGTGTTCGTGACTAATTAGTTATGCTGTCTGGATCCAGCAGCGACTGTCTTTGTTTTTCTACAGAACGGAAGACAAGGCATGTCACAACAACATATCTCGCAGTTCCTCCAGACGTGCAGCGCCGCACTCACGCTCAGACACGCGCTTAAACGCACAGGCACACAACATGTGTCCACAAAAGGCTGCCTCTACCTCACTTTCACACTCAATTTTGAATCTTTTGTTCATACAAGAACAAAATTGGACTTTCTTCACCTCCGGATGGGCCAAAAGTAGCAAGAGAACAGGAAGGATCACTCACATAATCTTGACAGAGCTAACTATCAGTTTACCACGGTCTGAAATTGGCGGCAGTGAGAAGCGTACAATTAGAAATCATTACTCTGCACCTAACTGCTGCTGACAGGCATGGGCACGGCAAATGAGAAAATGGAAAGATTATAACATAATTTCTTCCCTCCTGTACACATCTGCTAATTCACTCGCCAGGTCTAAATAAATGCATTCATTTGAAAATGATTTGACAAGCCGTGCCTACCTTAGATTAGAGACACAAAGGGCTGCTGAGAGAATGTTACATATTTACAGGGAGCTTTGCACAGTCAAATTAAATCCATCAGCAACCTGGAGAGTAATTTTAACACATTTGTCACATTTTTTTTCCCCAGAGAACTTTTATGTTGTTCGAGGAGTTCGGTGGCCTACAAACTCTGCACAGGTCACATACTGCGGTTAACATGCAGAGGTCACTGTGGGACACGTGAGAGTGTCCTTAATAAGCCAATTTGGAGAAAAAAGAATAATGCAAAAAAAAGGAAAATAGATTAGACTCACTGCCTTGAGTCACCGTAATGACTAGCATTACTTGTTTTTTTTTTGTTGTTTTTTCTACTGTTGAGTGGACTCATTTCAGTATTCGCTCAGAAGTATGGCCATAGCCACAGGGGCCTCATTTAGGAACGAGCTTCAGAAGCCCATATCTGAACTCTAAACTGCTATTAAGGCAGCGGCAGAAAATCAAAACAACCTATTCCTCTCAGAAGTCACCAAAGATCAGCATTTAGATTCTGTGTAAAAAAAAAATAATATATAAATACAACTCTTTGCTCCCTGACCCTGCAAATATTTGAACAAAAGTGACCTCTTGTAGCATTTCACCCTTGGCTCAAGCACAGATGAAAACTTCACAAACTCTCTGGCAAACTCTACTAATGTTTTTCCAGCCAGCGTGAGTTAAACAATGCACACGCTGGCCTGAATTTAAATTATGGAGCTCATGAAGACATAATATTCATATAGCACTGCTGGGCTGTTGTCCAAAAACGTTCATGTCCATTCTTGCGCAAGCATTGATGAATTAAATATTAAAAATTACAGCATTAACCATAAAAACCACTCCACTGTACCTGATCTTGTCCGGTCCATCTGTAAGTTGGCAGTTATGAGTCCTGATTCAGAGACGGCTGTTCGTGTGGTTGGCTCTCTGCTCTCTCCTGCTCTCTTGCTTTTGCACTCGCTGAAGTGATTTGCTCTTTCCCCTCCTGTGCTGCCTGAGCATCAGACTGTTGCCTCCTGCAATGCTCCCGTCAAGCTGCGTAATTTTGTGGACAAGCACAAACACTGAACACAGTTACTGGTGCGTGTAACCTCTCACTTGAGGTGGGGCTCTGAAGCCTCATAAGAATAACGGAAAGCACAGGATTACACGCAATTATCGATATCTTATTTTTTGCTAAATGTGACGTATATCTGAATATTGCACTGAAGGAAACAAAGACAGATTACAAGTTGTATGATTTTTCAAAGTCTATGTTGCATTTAAGTTTAATTTAAGTCCATTTCTTAGAAAGAGGTGGACAGTCTCTCTCCATGGTGCAGGAATAATAAGTTAGAGCTGAGCACTGAAACCTGCTGGAAACATGGAGGACTGACTTCTGAAAGAAACTGCCGGCTCATCATCCCTTGCAGATGAACGGCTCAGTGGTGAGCTCAGCCTAGTCTGTAATGTTTTGATAGTCCACCATCATCCCACAAATAGCACGAGAACATCTCCTTAAGCCCACCAGAGGATTTTCTTCCCGAGGACCCCGCAGGTAGCCCAGAGCTTCACAACCAATTCTTAGGTTTAGTAATCAAAAGCATCTTCACATCCTCCATCCCTGTCTGCCTCTGCTCTAAGCCTTGCTGTATTGCTGCTCAGTGGGCAGCCAGCTGAAGGAAAGGACAAGAGAGATTGTCATCACGTCTCCTATTGCTGTGCCTCATGGAAAAACTTTTCATCTGAGAGACAGCGCTGATCCACCGAGAGCAAAAACAAGCCACAACACCTGAACAGTTTGCTCAGGTGTTAGTCTGTCTGCCTGCCTGCGTCTGGTATCGACAGCCTTTCCAACCACCTCAGGCCCCTACGGAGCTGCAATCCTTCTGCTGGAGCTGTTTTGCATATCCTATTTATTAGTAGTCTGCTTTCACACCTTTCTGCCTCCTGCATAATTGCTGCCTGTATTTGAGTATATCTCTACTGGGGGGGTAATTCAGATCTTATCCTGCACCAACTTGAGATGACAGCACAATCAAAAAGACACGTATCTGCTAAGTGTCTGTGGTAATGTCATCACATTTTTTCCTATTTGTCTCAAAAGCATTCTGTTATTTTTCTTTTTTTTTAAATAATCCCCTCCTGTCTCCTCAGCCTCGTACGCCCGGTCTGCTCGTGCTGTGTCTTTTATTTCCACACTGTCCAATGAAAACCATCTCTAAATGTAGTAAATTTAAACCGAATGGCATAAAAATTAAAGGACCCCTAAATCTCATACTAAAAACACTTTGGAATAAAAACACTTGATTTATTAAACTACAGCTAAAGCATCATATTACTCTGAGTATTCAGTCCCCAGTCTCTTGTAGTGGATGTTTTCGCAGCCAAAACAGACAGGAGGACTCATTGTGCATACAATAACTCTTGTATGTGGACACATTGGTAATGTATTACTGGTAAGATGGACTTGAAACAACTGTCAAACTATAAACATTTCATTTTTGGTATGAGGTAAGTATCCAGTCTGTGCTTCTCTTTTACCGATGCTGTTATCCGGCTAGTCTTCCTCTCATGTGATGTGTGTATAATTGTTCACTTTTAACCTGTCCTTTCAGACAAATAAACCATTTAAAAACCAACTGGATTACTGCGCCTAAAAATGTACTGTCCCACGGCTGTAAACAGGGCTGTTTTTTCTGAGCTCGTGAAACGTTGACGTGTGGGAGGTATGTGGTGTTTACATATGTGGACGGTGATGCACTGCTGGTTTGGGGAAGATTCAGGCAGCCACATGCCACCTCAAATACACGAGGAGTCACCTTTTTTACACCCGCAGGTGATGAGTTTTACCAGGTCTATAGGTTCATGCTACACATGTGACAGGAGCATGATCCCCCACCCACAACACCGTCAGGCTGGAGGGATCAGGAAATGACCACACGAGCTGTTTATAAGTACAATAGATTCAGTTCTTTCCTACCTGTATGTGCTTTTAGCTGAGTGGTGAAAACAAAGTTTTTAATCAAACTGAACAGTTTCTACTTAATAAGTCACACTTTCCCCCCTCTGATTTCATTATTCATGTTGCCGTCCTCCGTGTTGGCACCAACTCAGACAAGCTGAGCGCCGAAATTATGACAACTGTCCAAGGAGATGATGTAATTGAGGTTGTGTCACAGTAACAATGACACATTCCAATTTGAGCATTTAAATTCAAGCTGCATGTAGGTCGCCTGTCTCCGGATGCAGTTCTGGAGCTTTTCTCAAATCCATATGATCCAGGTCACAACCGCAAAAGCACCAAGTCTGTGTCATGTCACAGAGGATAAGTACATACGAGTGTCAGTGTCAGAAGAGAACAGTGTTTACACAGTGTTCTCCTCTGTAGAAACCAGACTCTACACTCTGCCACGTAAGCCTTTAGAAATTATGATCCAGCCCTCAGTGTTCTCAGAACTTGTCCCTATCTTTTCAAGCATACTACAGAACAACACCTACCACTCTGACTCAGAAGTCCTCTATCATGCTAAACTGTTCCAGCACGAGGCTTCACAGTGAGTTCTCTGTGTGTATCACACAGTGTGCTGCGATGTCTGAGTGCACACTGCGGCCCATGTCTGGATGTAGGTGTAGTGATGCTGTCTCTTGTGTGTCCTGCAGCCTTCGTGAGCATTGTGTTGTGAGGAGCTGCAGCAATTAACCACTGTCTACGCTCACGACTTCTCTTCTCCTCGCAACTCATGTCGCCAAGATAAACTGTTAGGAACCTGATGTACTCATAAACAAAATGAGTCAGACTCTGAGGCAGTAAGGGACTGTGTGAAAATAATAAGGAGGATAGTTGAGGATAGGAAAGGAAGGTTATGTCTTTTTTATGCTGCTGTTTTGAACTGGAGGTGAGCTTTGTTTTCTTTTCTTCTTTTGCAAGATAAAAACTGGGGGGTCACACTTTGAAAAAAAGCACAGAATGCACTGGATCTTTATGGATGGAATTAATTCATCTGTATCAACAGTCATTCCCATTTTCGCTTGGCTCATTGTTTGCTAAAACAGAGTCACACAAATATTCACCACTTTGTTGTGTCTGATGGTTCAGAACAGGGCCGTCACTGCATCATGATTTTCAGAACATGATGATCATGACCAAAGGACTTTATGATGACAATAAGATTATGCGTTTTGTCTCTTTTTGGGAAATGAATCACACTCAAAATAAGACTGTAGGAGGGTATTAGGAGGGTATTTGCTTTCGTTTTTGACACATCCCCAGAAATTCTTTACCACTTTCAGTTATCAATAATGAAGAGAATAAAACAAATCGCATTCTTTTGTACCACTCTGAGACATCTGGGGGAAGGTACAGCAAAATTCTTCTTGTGGGAGGGTTCAAAAAAATTTGCTGCTATTAACTCTGGAGGGGCTGTTTTAAAGGCAATACTCAAGTTTAAACCCCGTCCGATCATTTTTGTACAGTCCCAAAGTTAATACCACTATTGATTACTTGGCAGAGTCCACTTAAAAACCAAAACATAGTGCTCAATCCCCCTCTGCCCAGCCTGATCATTTTTGTACAGTCCCTAAGTCAACATCACAACCAATCAATAAGTATGTCCTTTTTTAAAAAGCAAAACAGTGTGTTTGACCCCGCCTCTCCTGCACAGCTCGATCATTGTGGTACAGTCCCTAAGTCAGCATCACTATCAATCAGTCAGCATCTGGTGCTTCAAGCAGGGAACGCTCCAGGATTTATTTTAACTAGCTCTGCTATTGACAGACATATGACATGTCTTGATGTGTACACAAGCTGCAATGACTGATCTTTTATTGTTTGTAATGAAAAGCAGCCCGCCATTAGCAGCCACAGTCATATGTTTACAACTATCGCGGTGCCTTGATTTGCCCATTTGTGTCACTCCACAGTTTATCTGCTGATGGAGCTTTAATGGGGGCACTACCCTGTTTATCCCAGTCAGGAGCCCCCGGGGGCAAACATGTCCTATGCCACCCCCCACCCCCCCGCACTGCCAGACATCATTTAACCCTGTCCTTTAACTGTCCACTCTATTGGATTGTACTGTAATGTGCGTTGTGCATCTGTCCACTCAAGCACCCCCCCTCCCGCCCCTCATCAGATAGATTAGGCCAACAAACTGTAATCATTGCAC
>JAPZDY010000008.1:16970479-16994958 GCA_029783645.1 Ctenochaetus hawaiiensis
TTGCACCATGCACGATCGTTTAAAGACACACACACACACACACACACACACAGGACTGCAAAGCGCCGCTGTCCAGCCCTCGCTGTGCTGAAGCTCGGCAGTCAGCAGGCGCTCCGAACGGCGTTTAATTGTCACGATGATCAACTGGAGGGAAAACTTTGTGATTGTTTGACTGCGGTTGCTGAAGCGTGCCTGTCTGAAGTTACCTTTATAGTCCAGATTTAGCATGAGACGTCCTCGGATCTCCTACAAACTAACATTTTATATATATATATATATACAAGAATAAAAGCTCAGAGTCTCTCCTTGGAGAGAAAGTGTTTTTTACAGCCAACAAACTTCGGAGCCTGGGAAACTATTATCTTTAAGATGACAGATGTGTCTAAATAAAGAAACGTAGAAACTTAGGTGACACAAGAAGCAAAGAACTTGGATGCACTGCTTTAAAATAAAAGTATGAAAAGCCCGTTATTAATAGTAGAGAGTTGGTTGCAAATTACCTGCCAAAGTCCTGTTTGCTTCCAACTTTTGCTGGGTCCACTTTTCCGAACTTTGCCCATCCACATCCCGGGTACAGCTCCTTTTCCTTTGTCTCCTCTCAAAAAACGCTGACACACGCACACGAGATATAAGTTTGATCTCACACCTCAAAGTGTTTTCTTTCTTCAAACTTCTATCGGAAAAATCATTTCACGCAACTTGTCTTTGTGTTTCATTCGACAGTCCGGGCTTGCAAAGACTGCACGGGCGCAACTGGCCGAAATCAATATAACAAAGTTGGGCTGCATGCCATGACAGCGGTGTTTTTGTATATTTCTTTGTCTGTGCATGCCTTATGACTTTGCGTCCCGCCTTCAAACTTCACCGGCAGCGTGCGATAACAGAAGCAGAGTAAAGCTTCTATATCATCCCTGTAGGGACCGTGGGGGCGACTTTGATCATCAAAACTGCGTTTATACGGACTTAATGGTTTTTCTATCTCCTTTACCATCAGTATAACATTCCATATTACTCCTGTAACATTCCCACAGGGACTTACAGTGAATCAGCTCAGCAGTGAGCAGTGATCTCCTCTCACTTTATGGTATATGTTTATCTTATATGTTATCACTGTAATATTCCTTGGGACTCTGATGCGGAATTGGTGAAGTAAAAGTATATAATAAACCTGTTTTAAAAGTGGACTTACACTTGAAATACCTCGGGAAATTGTATAGTAATAGCATAAGATTAAAAAGATTAAAAATTTACAGTCACAGCAAGCATTGTGGCCCCTAAAGAAGGACATAATAACTTCCAGTAGAGCCATAATGGGAATATATGGTGATATAGTTTCATTAAGCACACTAAAGTGACTATTGTTGAACACAGTGGAAGCTTCTTGTACTTAAGTACTAGTGCATCACTCAAAAAATACTAAGGGCTGTTAAGAGTAAAAGTAATGCATTTAAAATTCAACGAAAGCAAAGTTGTATTATTAATATGAGTAAACTGTACTTAAAGTATCAAAATGAAATTATATGGTGTGCTGAAATGTTACCTCTGACTGATATGTTATTAAATGCTATCTTATTGTTACAAGTGCAGATGGACTGTTCAAACCACATTTTACACAAGTAGATAGTTTAGTGTTGTAGTTTCTCTGCAGGCTGGGATCCCTCCAGAGGATCACAATATATATATGGAGAGAGAATGGGGGTGGAAAAATAAACAGGGTAGAAAGAAGAGAGAGAGAGAGAAAAAACAAAGTTCTGCCACAGAAACCAATTTTTTTTTGGTAATTTCCAAATTGAGGCAGAGTAGAAGTAGACAAATAAAACAGCAGAAACTGGAAATGTTAGACTGAAGTATATGTACCTCAGACTTGTTCTTGAGTACACTAATTGAGTGGAACGGGAAGTAAACACACTATCACTAATTTTTCAAAGGGAATGCAGAGAAAAGAAAAACTATCGGAATTTTAATTTTCTTGTTAGGCAAATTAATTTCATCTGAAACTTCAAACAGCCCTGTGGCAGTTTGTATATGATTTGTCTTAATTACAGCACACTCATTGAGCTGCTCTTGTGTGTTCTGTTTGTGTTTTAAGCAGACATGTTTACTTGATCCTTCTCAGACTCACACAAGTTTACGCGGGAAACAAATAATCTACTGTGATCAACCATGAAGCTGAAGTGTACACTACCTCCATGAATGCATCTGTTCACACTCACGCAGGAATCTCGTATGTGGGTTAGTGTGTGAATGTGTCTGAGGAGAGCATCAACATCTCTTTTATTTTTTTATCTCCTCACATCAATCAGACTCTGGGGGTGACTGAACTGTTTTTTTTTTCTAAAATCAGGGACACTTCAAACACACCTCACACACTCTTTTTTCCCGTGTGATGTCAGGCTTATTGCAGCCATCTGGGGGCTGGCGTCTCGTCTTTGGGATGGTGTGTGTAATGACCATGCCTTATCTTTCTCATTACCCAGCCCGACATGTCAGAGGAAAGCTGGAGACGACCCTGCTCTCCTGACAGAGAGAGAGATGGAAATAATTACCAATGTCTCTTGTGGAATAGGGCGTAAATTGATACACACTAAATACTGTACCTTAGGGGTCCCTCTCTCTCTCTTTCTGTCTCTCTTTCTCGTCAGATGTATTAGACAAATGAATGCATCCAGAAGGAATTAATTGGATTTGGGAGCAGTCTCCTGCACGATCCACCAGGACAGACAAACACCCCCCTCTGCACCCTCACTTCCCTCCCTGCCTCCCTCCCATTGGCACGCACACACACCCACAGACACACACACACACACACACACCTCCTCATCCTCCTTTATTCCAGTCATGCCTTGCAGAAATGTCTGACGCCGCCCCGCCTACCCCACCCCACCCCACCCCACCCCAATGGATCAGTCTGTGTCCCGTATCCCTCAACACACACACACCCTCTCCCTCTCTCTCTCACACACACACACACATACTCACACACACACGCAACAGCAGCAGATTGCAGCCTCTCTCTTGGATACAGTGTTTCCATGGCAGCCACGTTTTCTGCACGTGTAGAATCAGACGGAGTAAGAGAGGAAGAAAGAGACCACTCCTATCGATTCACTGGCTGGCTATTGATTCACAGTCTGCAGCTGCACACTTACCTACAGCAAACACACGCACGTAGGCATGCACACATGCATATTCACGTGCACGCATGCACAAACAGAGTGTAAACATCCGACATTAGATTGTATCTTTTGAAGCTCAGCCATGGAATGTGATAATGAAGGTTCACCTTTTCTTGAGCACGCTTTCATCTTTGAAAAAGGGCTTCAGCTATGTGTGACTGCTCCAGTTATTCCTCATATTTTTCACAGTCCTACATTAAGCTGTTAGGTAACCAGCTGATGGTACTTTAGCTCTTTTCAAAAGGGTCAGAGAGTGAAAAACCACAAGAGAAGAAACACTTTGTATTTTTCAGTTCCAGCTGATTTTATTTCCTTCTTGGAAGAAAAGAAAAACAAATAAAAAAAAAAAAACGACAATCTGTACAGAGGTCTGAGAGGCAGTGATTGACCCAAACATTGGCTGGTTTCGAGCTATAAACATCAAATGATATTGGCATGATTGGACAAAACATGATCATACACAGCATATTGCACAAATGAAAAAAGAAAAAGGACGATAGAAAAGATGTCTCAAAGGTACAAAATAAAAAAAAAAAGAAGAAACTCCTGGACCACAATCATCTTCAACATAAGGATGTCCAAAGATGGCTGTCCTAGTGCCTGTCGTTGATCATCATCATACATAAAACACACAATCTTTGCTTATAGTACAGTCAGTTTACATAAATATCTTCATGTTATTATTCTTTTAAAAATCTTAAACACAACAGCTATAGCTACATATACCTGAATCTGAAATACAAATGCTATTTGCCATGCCATAATATAGGAAAACAATTAGCCTGCTATACTTAGCCAACAGGTACAGAAAGGTTAAATACTATTTTTTGATGCAATTTGCGCAATAACAGATGAAGCACTTCATACATCTCCCTCCCTCCAAAAGTCTAGGCAAAGTGGAATGAGTGTGAAATTCCATCCAGTGGTTCAAATAAAACTTATCTTGATAAAAAGCACACAGAGGTATTAGCTCTATCCAAACAGTGACTCTCTGGGATCTTTCACTCATACACTTTAGGGCTATGTGTACTGGAAACAATCACCAACTCAGACTAGGAGCCTCAGTGGTGCTTTGTTTACTTGGCTGGTGAAACTGGAGTCACTGTGCCATTAAGAAGCATGTGGGTAAATACTGTAAACACTGTGTGAGGTCAGATTGTGCCAAACAACCCCCCCTCTGCATGTCTAAACACCAATGCAGATCCAAACAACAATGTCTTAGGCTACCCACTCGCCGGAAAACCCCCGTTTCTATAGATTTTGTACAAAAATACAAGTAGAAAATCATGACACACTCAAATCTCCTTAAAAGTGAGAGACGTCAGACATTTTAAATAAGATACACTTCTAGCCCTTCCGCGCTGGATACAGACAGGTGTATGTGCACAAACACAAACGAGACCTGTACGAGGACAATACTTCTATGTATAAAAAAGTTTGGCCGGTATAAATACATCAATATAAAAAACGTCATCTGACACAGAGGAACTACAAAGTTGAAGCACTAGGCAGAAAGGATGCGCGTCGGGGAACATTGGTCCTGAATTGTGCACTGAGTGTTTAAAAAGGTTTCAGAAAAGGGTTTTCTGAAGTTTTGAGTCAGTCTTTGATTTAAGTCCTGCCGTTGAGAGAGAAGCTGGTGATAGTGAATTGTGTCCTATGGTCACACAAATTGCGTAATTACGCAGCAATGAACATTTTTACGTATTTAACAACAACAAAATCCTCCACATCTCGGAGGGCATGCGTGTTGATATTGAAACTGTTTTTGAGTTTGGAAAAAAAAATTACACCTGAATAGCAACTTGATGGTCAATGTGAATCGGCTATATCTTAAACAAAACCCAACATGACGAGCTCTCCAGTAAATGCCCCTTTCCCCCGACCCAAAATAACATCAAGATTCAAAGTTCAGTCTCAGTCCTCATCCTCTGCGGATTGTGGTGAACATTTGAGCTGAAGTCCGTGTGTTTCACTGCTCTCCGCTTACATTCACTCCTCCTCCGTGTCCAAATGCAAACTAAGCATTTCCCCCGTCTGCGCGTTCCCGTCAAGCACACGGAGCGCTGTCTAAGTCTGTGAGCGGCGCGTACCTGGGCTTCATCAAGCACTCAGGCCACCGTTTCTTTCCTGTTTTCACTCTCCCTTATTTAGTGAAAGAATGGCGGAAATTTTGTGGTCTGGACGCCTGTCAGGGGGTTAAACAGTTAAAAAACATGGGGGACGTCGCTGTTCCTCTCCACCATGGTCGTTTTCAGTAGGTGAACACCAGGTTGGAGATGGTGGACTCCAGCCAGTCTCCTGAGATCATCTCGCTGACCTCCGGGGTGCAGTAGTCGGGGAAGTCGAAGTGAGAACCCGCCCCGCACTCCCCGAAGCTCCAGTCCAAGTCCCGGTCCAGCTCTGCGTCGGAGAAGCCCATGCCGCCCAGAGACATGCTCTCAAACCCGGGGCTCGGGTTCAGGTCGAGCCGCTCGTCCTCAAACTCCTCATCTGATGATGAGGATGACACAGATGAGGAAGAGTGAGAGGCTGACGGTGTTGGAGAGGAGGCGCGAGCGTACCTGAGGCGCGCGGTGTGTGATGACTCGCTGGCCGCCGGGCTCTGCTCCTCATACAGACTGAGCGGGTCGCTGGACTCCGCCGAGCTGCTCAGGGTGGGACTGGCCGGGACTCCCACGGAGGGAGGCCCGCTCTCCAGGCTACCCGCCCCGCCGAACATGTGGCCGCGCCTCGCCTCTCCGGTGCGTTTCTCCGGGATCTGTCTCGCTCCAGACACTGACCTGGATTTGAAGAGCGCCTGGTGATCACCGGGAGACGCATGGTCCTGCCCCGGAGCGCTCTTCACGCCCCCCTGTTTGTGCGTCCTGCTCACTCCTTTGGACGCGGGGCTTCTTTTTACAACGGCTTTGGCGCTGCGCTCCCCGCTCTTCTCTCCGCGCTCCGTCTGCTTACTCGCCCCGCTTCCCGACTTGACTTTCTTCCTGGGCCGGTACTTGTAGTCTGGATAGTCGGCCATGTGTTTGAGTCTGAGCCGCTCTGCCTCGCGGATGAAGGGGATCTTGTCTGTGTCTTTCAGCAGCTTCCAGCGCTTCCCCAGCCGCTTGGAGATCTCCGCGTTGTGCATGTCCGGAGACTGCTCCATAATCTTCCTCCTCTCAATCTGTGACCAGACCATGAACGCGTTCATAGGTCTCTTGATGTGCCCCGTCGGAGTTTTGCACCACGCCAAGTCGCTTCGCTCTCCGGAGGACGGGGACTCAGGGGTCGGAGACGCGTCCATCTCCAAGTCCATTTCTCCCGTGTCCGTGGAGTCCCCGCCGGGGGAATGAACGTGGGCGCTCTCTGTCTGGTTCATGTGCTGCACCATCCTTTCCTCCAAGTGTCAGGAAACACTGTTCAGTGCAGTGCTTTCACAAAGTTCAAGTGCGCAAAATGCCTATCAGGTTCTCTCAAAAAAAAAAATATTCCCCACTTGTTCTTATTTGTCAGGCGCTTTAAAGTCACACCACTACTGAATTCAGCTCTAAAAAGTTCATCCAAGTCTCTTCTTTTCAGTTCAGCCCGTTTTGGAGACGCCTGGTCTTTTTAAACTTTTACCAGTGCGCTTCGCTGAAAGCAAAAAATATATCCCGTAACTAACCACAACTTTCAACTGCCTGTGCGGCTGAAAACGCGCCCTGCAAGGTTTAAAACGCGCCGCTGTGGGCAACAGCAGTGCAAGTCCCTTATGTGAGTCTGGCTGTCTGCAGCGCAGCTTGTCTGTGCGGTTGAGGAACCATGTGGTTGAATGGAGCGGCTGCGCTTTCTCATAGTCTCCCTGTTTCCTGAGCGCTCTGTAATATTACTGTAAACACAACAACGAGAACCTCGCCGTTTTATACCCTCATCGCGAGATATAAAAGCCAATCAGCGTCTGTCTCCATCGTGATTTTTCAGTTGGGCCACACCTCCCTGGCTTCCCATTGGCTGAATAAAAAAAACGGGTAATAATAATAATAATGTGCAATGAGGATCCGTGTGTCTGACCTCATTCCTGTCCGACTCCTCTGGAAGAAAGACGAACTTGGTGTGTGTAAGTGTGTGTGTTTTAGAGGAACACAGTGTCCTTTCCCCTACTGCAAGGGGAAGCTTGCAAGGATATACTTAGAACTTCATTACTTTCATGTGGATGAGCATTGACTAAATATAGATTATGTTTAATGGTGTGGGGGGGGGGATGCTGAGAAAACACAAAAGCAGCCACAACATGTTGTGTTAGTCAGACTGTAGTGTGGTGAGCAGGGATGTAGCGGAGAGTAAACCCACCCAAACATAGCTCACCCAACCTGTTATTTACAAATCATTACAACATCATTACATCACTGCAGCGGCCAGTATAAACAGAGGCAAGCGAGGTGTTTTTATTTACACTCTACATCAGTGCATTATGGTCAACCAGAAAGCTGCAAACCCACAATTATGAATATTAAGAAAGTGTGTAGAATTATGTATCAGGGCCACACTGGAATAACAAAGTCACTCCAGCAGCTTCCTGCTTCACGCAGCTCTGCAATGCACAGATTCCTCCTCCTCCTCCTCCTCCTCCTCCTCCACAGCCCCATTATGTTAACATTTCCATGTCATTCATGTAGGATTACATTACACCCTGTGTCGCTAGATGTCAGGCTAGAGCCAAAGGCAGCTGATGAGGTGTACATTGTGTATGTGTG
The DNA here is from genome assembly GCA_029783645.1 of Ctenochaetus hawaiiensis. Classification (NCBI taxonomy): domain Eukaryota; kingdom Metazoa; phylum Chordata; class Actinopteri; order Acanthuriformes; family Acanthuridae; genus Ctenochaetus; species Ctenochaetus hawaiiensis. The sequence goes on from JAPZDY010000008.1 coordinate 16,978,368, forward strand.
CGTGTGTGTTTGTGTGTGTGTGTGTGTGAGAGAGAGCACGTACAGCAGATTTATCTCCGTCCTGTAATCGGCTGCTTTTGAGCCACCGTCGTTAAATCATGCAGGTGATGTCATCAGCTGGCGGTGAAGGCTCCCACCACTTGATCCTGCAACAGAACTGAATGACATGAGTGTTTTAGGTGATAAATAAAAAAAAGAAAAAAAAGAAGAAAGAGTAAACTCTGTCCTTCAGTTCCTCCCTGCTAAACAGCAATCAGCTTCCGGTAGAAGCAAACTATTTCAAATGGTCTATTTATTTATGTCTGCTCTTCATTTAATCTAACTTAAAATCAGTTATGTGGTGCATTTTTAATTTATGATGTGATCCGTGTCAGGATAAAACAGTCATGAACTCTTTAAAATTTCAGTTCAACTCCATTACCCCCCTCGGTGCTTACATAAATCAAACACATAAATAATAATGAGCTGCTTCATCAGTCAATATCTTTAGCTGCCCCAATTACAAGCATACACCTGCCACTGGATTACTTTGCTATCTCTCTCTATCTCCTTCCAGGGCTCAACGCACTCTCTCTCACACATACACACACACACACATAGTGGCATGCGTGCACATGGGTTTGTTTAAACAGGTGTAGCAGATATACCTGTAATCTTATCTGATGTGTGAGAAGCAGCTGTCAGGTAGCTTTCCACTCTGTCACCGGCAGATGTAAGGCTCTGGCAGCGCTGGGAAGCTGAGCCCCATCACGCTGGCCTATCGCTCTGTCATCTACAGAGCTGCCGGAGCCATGTGTTTACCCCAAAATACACCGGCGCTTTGTCTTAGCTCTGTTGACGCCTAAAGGGATAGTGTCATTATGAGAGAGTGCTGTGGGAGGCTGGGGCTAGCGCAGCGACTTCTTAAAAGTGTGTGCGGTGCAAGCTGCAGTAAGACTGCTGAGGGTCTTTATTTTTTATTTTTTAAAGGATGATGCACTGATGTTGATATTTCTGGGTTATAGTTTGAGTGTTTTCATGAATAAGAACATTAAAAGAAAGATGTGTTTTCACAGTGGAAAACCTGTGAAATAACATTTGGCTTACCTTGGGATTCTATAACACTCCATTAGAAGCTTTAACAGTGAAATTATTTTAGTGGCTTGAAAAAAAAAAACATTAAAAAGACATTTATGAGAGCTGCTGCGAGTTGGGAGCCTCCATTATTTCTGAACTGACTGATGCCATGTTTAATATGCGACTTTTAATAAAACATAAACATTAACCCGATATGTCAGGCTAACCCTAGAGCAAACTGCAGGCTAAATGAGCGTACAGCATGTGACTGACTGCAAGTCTGCCTCTTTGCTGGGTTTATTATAACTGAGGCCAGGAGAAAAAAAAAAAATGAGAGCACAGTCGTCACAGTGTTGTAAAAAAAAAAAAAAGTGAGGGGTGAAATTGAGAATTAAATAACAGAGAGCAAAGAGACGGAAACTGTGGACGCAAAGGGAGGGGGGGGCTGCACTGAGGAGAAAGTGTGTGTGAGTGCGTGTGCCTTTGCGTGCTGCAAACAGAGTCGCTCATTAACATGTACTTGCCTTTTACAGCAGCTTAAGAATGACGTGCCACTTTGACCCGCCTGCTCGTCATCCGGGGTCAAACACAATGAGGCCTTTGTGTGTGTTTATGTGTGTGTGTGTGTGAGTGTGTCCAACCCCAACTGACTTGGACTTTTTCCAGGGATTGGAAGATTGAAAACCAGTGGGAAGTCCCCTCCACCATGCAGTTAAACAGAAAAACTGAAGACTAAGCACTGATTTGCATACACACACACTCTTTCTCTTTCTCTCTCTGTGACTCATCCACAGGCAGTTTGTCTTCGCTGTGTTTTTTGTGTGGATGTGGCAGACAGTGCAGGTGGCCATCTCACCATATCACCCACCTACTGCTGTCAGTCCTTACACAACAACACGAGCAAAGTCAGTTATTTTTAAGTTGCAGTGGAACACACAGTACTGAATACTTCCTTGTATTCCTCTGTTTCTTCCTCAACTTTGACAAATTGGGTCCAACACAATATTGCAGGGTTATTATACTGCAGTCCAAAATAATAACCCTGCAGCTAGAACTGCTTGTTCATCTGTTTTGTAGTTTTTTTTTTAAGGCCTTAATATGCAGTGCTGTTACAGGGGATTGCATTATGTTGTGTGGCTGTGCATGTTGCTTGACATCCCCTCTAAATCCCCTCTCCTGATGACCAGAAATCTTCCTCTTCTACTTCCTGCATTATGTTTCCTTATCAAGCTCACATCTGGAGATGCAGAGACAGAAAAGTTAGACAGGAGAAGCGATTCTTTAGCTTCTCGTTCCAAACTCACTTCCTGCCTCGATCGCTATGTGCTGTCTTCTGTCCATCACACGTCTTTAAATCCCCGAGACACACAGTAACAAGAGAGAAGAGCGAATGATTGTAACATGGATGAAAAGACAAAAAAAAGAAGAACATCCTTGACTCTGTACAAGCCAAAGGTAAAATATGGAGTGACTGTGAGGCAGGAGTCAAGAGGAGACAGCAAATCAAAGAGGGAACGGAGCGATTTGGGAGTCCCTGCATCCTCACTTCTCTATCCCCCTCCGTCGCTGCTGTAATCCCGAGGAGTCGGTCAAGGTGGGGAGAAAAAAGCGACGGGAGTCAGATGGAGGGAAACTGATGAATGAATGAGCACAAGATGGAGGTGTGGTCAGGCCGACAACGCCACGCCCCGGGAACTCCCAACATCTCTTGCCCCAGATAGTGATGACGAGGCAGGTCAGATGATTGCTGTGTCACGGCAATGCAGACAAACTCACACGAACACACACACACACACACACACACACATGTCGTGCGAACACACACACAAAAATGCGTAAACACACACAAAGTCATGGCGAGACAGAGGCAGCTAAGTACCAGTGTACCGCTGCAGGACCCAGGCGTGCTGCAGAATTGAGAGCGCAGACACACACACACACACACACACTAAACTCGCTCACAAATGTACACACACACACACACACACTCAGCCACTCTCACAGCTGCACTCTACTACACTCAGACACTCTGATACAACGATCGTTTTTTTGGGGGCATTGTCTAAAAGCCAGAGGAGAGGGAAGGAGCGGAGAACGAGAGCAGAGGAGAAGGAGGGGGGAAGGAAAGGAAAGGAAAGGAGAGCAGAATGAGGAGATGAAGAAGTCGTCAACAGAGCTTTTTTGCTCTTTTGCAAAATTTGTCATCCTGGCGCTCGTTGTTTTCCATCAAAAGGGCATTCGACAAGGACGAGCGGAGGATTGACACTTTCGAAATTCTGCATATTCGGAAGAGGACACCTCTTAGACCTGGATCTGTATGGAGCAGCAGCGGAACGGATATACTGCAAGAGAAGAAAGAAAAGAGTTTCTTTTCCTATTTAGTTCTGGGGAAGTCGTGTCAGAGTTTGGAGTTTGCCGGGTCGCTGTGGTTTTTTTGCAGAAACGTCGATGGCTGCAGACACAGAAGAATCGGGTCTGGGAAAGAGACAGAAAGCATCATGAGGAAGTTAGGTGGCGAGTGGAGAAAGAGGCAGACAGAGTGTGGAGAGTCTGTGTGTAGGAAGGGGAATGCGGAGACAACATTGCATGAAAAATTCCCCCCCCCCTGAAAAAACTCCCTGTATTTCTGCATATCACAGAGGAGACAAAGACCACTGCAATCTGTCCCTTAATCTCCTCGTTTTTACCTTTCGCTTTGCATCTCTCTGTCTACGTACACATCTCCGAATAAGTCTCACCTGAAAAACAACATACGCTGACTAAGCTTTCGATAGCACACAGACACCTCATATCACCTCCCAAACCCCTCCTCCGCCCCCCCCCCCTCTCCCCCCCTCCTCTTCCTCCTCTTCCTCTGTTGCAGGCACATCCTCCTCCCGGCAGGTCAGGTCAGGCGAGCTGGTTCTGTCCTCACGTAGCCCAGGGACCGGTGTCCTCAGCTCGGGCTGCCGCTGCAGGGGTCGGCGAGGACCAGGCGTGGAGCTCTGAGGCTCTCTGCAGCTCCAGACAGGCTCCAGACGCACTGACCTACATCAGCATCAGTCAGACTGCGAGGGAGAGAGAGAGGACGAGAGAGGGAAATGGAGACGGAGAGAGAGAGAGAGAGAGAGAGAGAGGGATTGGGGTGGGGGTGCAGAGAGAGAGAGAGAGAGATGGAGAATAAGAAGGATAGTGAGAATTATTGAGAGACTGGTAAGCAGGCAAACAAAAATGAAGAGGCTTGTTTCGTTGAACAGCAACATTTATCAGGAAAGTGCAAGATGGTGGTATGATGCAGGGAGGGATGGCGGAGGAGAGAGGAGGAGGGAGGAAAAATAAAAATAAGACTAACTCTCAACCCTCCTTTTCGCTTAAAAATTCCCCTTTTGTCCTCATCATTTCGCTTATCTTTATCCTCGCCTCACTTTTCCCCTTTTGCCTCTTAAACACCCCCCTCCCCCCATAGCCCCCCTCTCTGTCTCTCTCTCTCTCTCTAGCTAGAGTTTCATCGTATACCATCTGAATCGTCTCTCACTGTGGGAGGATTAGTCCGTCTCTGGCTGCCTGCTTATCTGTCTGCTCTGGCTTTCGGCTGCAGAGCGAAAGGAGGAGGAGGCGGAGGAGAGGAGGTGGAGGAGGAGGTCTGCGTGTCTGTCTGTGTGCATGTGTGTGTGTGTGTGTGGTAGATGGGAGGGTTTGGCATCTCTTGCTTAGTTGTTGTGGCTATATCAACTCGACTCAGCTTATTGCTGGAGCCGGGTAGCAGAGGCTCTGCAGTGCGGCAGGAGTAGACAGAGCACATTTGGTATAACTGTATGTGCATGCATGCAGGTGCCTGTGTGTGTGTGGGTGTGTGTTAGTTCTGCGTGCATGTTCCTCCAAAACCAGACAGTTTGCGTCCACCCCTGCAATGCTCAGGCGGTGTGTGTCCGACTGGCTGCGAGGGATCATTACTCCCCTTTGCCAGCATCGACACTAAACATGGATCAATACCAATAGTGAAGCAGATAGATCAGGCTAACGTTAGCGCTGCTCCCCCGGGACCCTGTGTGGCAGTGGAAGTCAGTCTCTAAAGCAACATACCTCAGTCACACTAACAATGTCTTTATCCTGAGGTGAACATCTATAGGCCCTGGGGAACCAGAAAAAAAAGGCGAGTATATTAGAAGGTACGGTAAAACCCAGATGGGTCAGTGTATCCTGGTAAGGTCAGCGACTCACAAAGAGATTTGAAAATCGAAGATGGTCCAGGCATTAGAAGGGTTAGTTTAGTTTTCTTCTCCGAAGCCAGCCTGATTTATTGGGAGCTGTCAGTCCTCGCAGTTCATCTATGAAGGACTAACCCCTGTGTTATGGCTGTGGACGTATTAAAAGAAGTGGTTCGCTAAGATTGAAGAGATCAGGAGCAATCAAACAAAATACTGGTAAAAAAAATAAAAAAAATCCTCCACCACCACTGGCACCTCTACAAACAAGAAAGCTCCAGAATAGCATTTTTCTCATAAATCTTCCACACTGGCTAAATAAGGGGATATTTGTTTTATTGTCGGTTCAAATATCACATTTTTCCAAGTGATGAAACTCTGTACACGAAAGGAAATGTAAAAATGACAAGTTGTTGTTTTATGGGGAGGTAAAATGTGAGGTTGCCAGGCAACCAGAGGAGATTTAAAAGTCACTGCACTCAGGAAGAAAAAGCTACAGTATGTAACTCCTCTTAAAACCACAATTTGTCTTATTCACATTCTGTGTCTGTCTGGATTAAACCAAAGAGTTAAATGTTGATGGTGAACTTTAGAGTAGCTGGTCAACTCAATTTTATTCCATCTTAAGACAGAACCAGGCTAGCTGTTCCCTGTGTTTCCAGCCTATATGCTAGGCTAAGCTAAACTAAGCTAATCCCCTCCTGGCTTTCTGGGAATTAAAGATGCTGTTGGCAGCTTTGACAAAATCAGGGTGTGTACCTTTCAGAAAAATTGAATTTAAAAAATAAATGACTTGTTTGAATTACAAAATGGCAACATGAAACCTCAGTTCACTCAAAACCAAACAATGGTGCACTTTTGTCTGGGACAGATTGAAAGAGTCCTCAGTTTAATCCGTAAAAAATGTAAACCATCCATTCAAATTACAAAAACCCATCGCAGCTTTTAAAACAGCACAAGTCCATACTACAGTTTACGTGCAAGTGTGTATCCAGGACGGTGGTGGATGGTGAAAGCTTTGCTCAGTCCACATTGCACTCTGCCTGCTGCCTGATTACGGACGAAATGGGCTGCTGCCGCCAAGTTTAAAAGTCAGTCCAGATAGAGACAGATAGAGATGTCAATGTCTAGATCTCTTTCCCATTACTGCTCGAGAAAGAAGTTATCAGGTCCAGATGCAAAGAAAACTGGGTCACAACACTAAACATGTGCCAGAGCCTATACTTCCCCATATGTGCAGGGACCCCCTGCTTACACTAGTGCACACATATACACTTGCCAAGTCAGACCATTTTCTTCTCCGTCTCCCAAAATAGCACAGAGTGGATTTTGGGTTAGTGTGTATGTGTTTGTCTGGTTCCATCTGGTGTATATCTTACATCTGCACATACATTCATGTCTGCATGTATGGTTCCCCCCACAGTAAATTTCACAATTTAAACATAACTACAGGGCGTGTTTCACATGAGCTTTTAAGTTTGCCTTTTTTTCCACAGTCTTTTGTCTTAATGTCCTTCTCGCATGTCATCCAAACTAGTAGCTGCCTTAAACCCCCAGACCCTTTCATGCTGTGCCTCTGCCACAGCAAACAACAGTCATCTGACAGTGGTGGAGGAGCGCGGTTTGGCCCACGGATCTTTTTAATGGGGAGTTTACAGGCGAACAAGCAGTTTTGTTTTGTTTATTTTTTTCACAGAGGGAGTTTAGTGTTTCTGTGCTCCAGAGGTCATGAAGAATCTGTTGGGACCGGTCCAGCTCCATTTCAGGGGGATTCAGCATGTGAAGCTCTAGAAATGGAGCTTCAATATATCACCAGAATGGCACAAATAGCCTAAGGCAAAGTACTATTTATGAGCATAGATGTATTTAAGGCCAAAAGTGCTCTGTCAAAGCCCTCACAGAGTTTTCCAAGTATCGCCCGGCGTGACCTTTTTCTCAGAACAAAAATGCTGCACTTCCTGGTTGAAATCACACATACACTTATTCACCCATCCTGCTGCCTTCAGCTTTTTTTTTTCTTTTCTAGGCTTAACACTTTACAAGTAGTGACAAATTACCTTGCTGAAAGTGCTATGGAATAACAGCAATATCTGGATGAACCCAGAGCACGTAAACACTCGGGCGCAGACAAACACACACCACTGGGCCGGCTGGGAAGGGTAATATGATTGGACTGGACAGCAAGTGTCAACCCAAGGGGCAAATCAGCTGTGTTATGATGCGTAATCGGTCGGCTGTCTGGGGAAGTGTGCACATTTGTGTGTGTGTGTTTGTGTGTATGTCATGCTGCCACACATTCGGGTCATTCCCTAGCAATGCCCAGGGTGCATTGCATTGATTAGTGTCTGAGTGTTGGTCACATCTTGAGCTCACGATGTGGCCGTGTTGCTGTCATGACGGGGGGAACCCTCAGAGAGGCTGCATGTTGTTGATGCCTTCGTGCACATCTCCCCCTCTGTGTGTGTCTGTGTGTGTGTTAGTTAAGTGTCATATCTGTAAACCTGCCTTCTAATACAATATCATGCCTGCAAAGAAAGGTGTTAGGGGAGCTGTAGCTTGTGTAGCTACAAGCTCCCTCTTTAATTCTGGTCAAGATACAGCAGTGCTACAATTTTGCTAAAAGTAGCTACATTACAAGCTAATCACAAAAAAGTAGCTCAACATATTCAATTTGTTCATATCAAGAAACATGAACAGATAAGTTCCATATAACTATAAACCTCTCTCTAGCTAAAGAGGAAAAAAATTAGCATTGTACTTGCATAATATTGAAAAGCAACCAAAAAGCTACTTGGAAATGTGGCTAAAGAAGGGAGGGATAAACCTAGCATAGATCAAGCAGGTTATGAACAAGCCAACATTTAAGCCTGTTTGACTACTTTATATGGAGTAAATCTTAGAGTGAGCGATGCCAAAACCTCAGCAATAATCCCTCTGTCTTTCAGCTCAATATATCAAACTATGAATGTTCATATCAGGACAGACTGGACAGACATAAAAGATGCGGGTGGAGAATTTGCAGTGATGTAAGCAATTTTTTAGCCTTGTTAAAGAGGAAATAAAATGTAGTGATGTAGCACTGCTACTGGATTCATGACAACATTTTAACTACAGTCACCCTACCCAAAGGCTCTTAGCTTGGCTTGTTGTTGTATCATCACTCTGAAAAACTGAAGTCATATGATCAAAATGGTTGTAAACAAGACTAGAGTTTAGCCCCCAAACCACAGCATGTATTATAAGATATTGTCAACCCTGTTTCCACAAGCTACATGCTGCATAAAACAAAACTTGATAATATGTTAAAGCTTTCCACATAAATTCAATTGAGAACAATTCAAAGCCGCTATATTTAATATTTTACCTCAGCAGTTTTTTTGATTTGTAAATATTCATGTGTGATTGTTTTGAATTTAATGCTCGCGTCATGTTTAAAAGGAGTGGGGACAGAGGCTACAAAATGACTTGGACGGTTGTAATAACCTTAAAAAACAAGCCACAGAAAAACAAGTTACACCTAGTTGGGTAATTTGATGTAATTTGGAGGCATCATTTTTGTTATTCTCTTTTCATCCTGCCAGCAATTAAAAAATCAAGCGCTATGTCAAAAACAAATTAGAATAATCTGATATCTTTGTCTTTTACAGGCCTGTAATAAGCTTATCCAATGATTTCATTTAGCTCTAATAAAAAGACCAGGAGGCCTGTCTGCACACCTGCCTACCTGTGTTTACTTAATACTGATTCTTCTCCAAGCCTTGTTAGATATATGATTAAACCTTTGGTGAGCTAGTTACAAAAGAATAGTTTCATAAGTGTAGCCAAAACTTTTAGTTCCACCTAAAATCTTTTAACACGAGACAAAGAAAATAAAACGACAGAGACAAGAAGACTATGACCATGAAGAGATAAACTAAAAGGACGAACCAAAGTCGACACCGGTTTTGCTTTTGAAACAATGGTGAGAACTGAGTAAGTTAAATGGGCCTGAAGTGACACCATAGTTGCTGTATTTCTTCTGGACAGGTGATCTGGTTTGTTTTGTCTTGGGGGGGAAATTTGCTGTTACACTGATTATGTCCATTATGAAAATAGGTAGTGAGAGAGGTAGTGGGACATAATAAGTGTTAGCAATGATGCACTGCTCTTCTCTTACAGTAGGATGGATACTTCCAATATCTAGCTTACCCTTCCTGGTTGCTCCAAAATTACCAGCTTAAACTGGTTACAGGTGTAGTTTCGTTTCATGATTGGAAGTGACAGGGGCGTTCAGGTTCAGTCGTGAAGAAGCAAAGATGGGATGAGGTTGACCTCTTACTACTCACCTGCTTTTCTGATAATTTTTTTCTTTAAATGTAAAAAAAATATATATATATATATTTCTCTTGTTTCCACTTTTAAATCAAACTCATTATATTTGGTTCTTTCAAGTTAGAAACCTTTTCATCATTTAGGATTAACAGAAAAAAAATATTCATTTGATTTTAAGACCAAAATGTTACAAAACATAAACTTTAATGAAGGCACTAAACAGCTTGTTAAAGTGGATATTTCTCACTCAGCTTTTGGCTTTTTTTCAGAGAGCCCTCCTCTGAGGGCTGAGAGGAGAAGGGCGGGTATTTTTGGTCATTAATCTGCCCGCTGCTGTACTTTATGCGAGCTGCTGAAATCGAACAATTTCAGCCAACACGAGCAAAGCAGCTGGGAGTGAGTCTATCTGTTTGTTACACAACAGTGAGTCAACGGTGTGGAGTTGTATGTACAGTAAAATCACACTGTTGGCACACAGAGAGAACAGGTGGAATAAACACTTTTCTGAAGACATTTACATATATTCTGTGTGTATGTGTGTGTGAGAGTATGTGAGTGTGTTTGATGGACTGCTGGCCTAGACTGACCAAACAGTGATAATAATACCATAACGACTCAAAGGGCCTCTAGGGATTCCACGAATAGAAACTTTGGAGAGGAGGAGGAGGAGGAGACAGGGAGGAGAACGATCAGACAAGAGAAAAGAAAATGGGTTGTCTATGTTTGTCACCCACATATGTATGTGTGTGTGTGTGTGTTCATTGCTTCAGAACAGCACATTCTGGTTTTTTCCCTCCGTACTTTACACTTGCTGAATGTTTCTGCGTGTCAGACTCTTCTCCCCAGGCTCTTTGTTGCTTTTATAGCGCAGGCGGTCTTATCTAACCAGGTCTCCAGAGAGAGAGAGACAGAGACAGAGAGAGACAGAGAGAGAGAGAGAGAGAGCAAGGCAGAGAGGCTGCAGACTATAGAGAGCATGCGAGGGAAGTGGAGGAATTGAAAATCATATCAACAGAGCTGCTCTGCACTGCAAAAACATCCATTCTTATGAGTCACACAGTCTGCCTTCAGTCTTAAAATATGATTTTATTCTTAGAAAAAAGCAGCAGTTTTGAAAACTGAGCAAGCCGTGTGCAGACTTCGCTTTAATGACATAAATTTTTGTTTGTTGCTTTCATAGCTGGTGTGAACAGGTTCACAGGCAAATTAGCCAAGTTACTAAGACATTTTAAAAGAGGGGAATTCAGGGATGTGGAAACTTCTCGGCTTTTAAAGAGCGAATTGTCCTGTTTACGTGGACTTGTTGGAAACTAACCAATCAGCTCGGAGCTACACTCCACCTGTTTGGCTGCCAGTCACAGCAGCAGCTCATTAAAAAAAGCTGCTGATGCAAAATGGTCAGGTCACACACAGGTGAGAGTGGAGCCCTGGGGCACTCCTTGTCCCTGTTGAGTCAGACTGCGTTAGACGTCACAACAGAGGAAGATGTTGTTAAATCTACAGGAAAAGCAAGTAGTAAATCCATCTTTCTGCTCTGAAAACTGTTAGTCAGCAATGATCATTTCGTAACAAACATGTATAATACAAACATAAAATACAGCTTATTACCGTAAACACATGATGTGACTTGTAATCCTTTGATGCAGGGATTGCCAACTTTTCGGTGACCCTGTAAAATGAAGTTCAGTATGATTTACGGTTCTATCCTTCAGCTGAAATACACTTTTCATGACCACATCATTTAAGGTTCTTTGCAAAGTGAATTTCATCACCTGCTTACATTTTCAAGGTTCTGCACAAACTATTGAGGAGCCGCACAAAACGTCTGTCAACACAGACTGTGTAGGTGACAAACGCATAGACATCTTAGCATATGTGGATAACAAATGTAGTATCACCAGAACTGTGTGCCTTCCCATGTGCACATAGGTTGTGCAAAGTGAATGAATGCTATGAGGTTACAATCAGAAGCTCCAGGAAAAGAGAATGTCAGAGTGCCTCCAAAAAATTGGACTAAATGCTATCTGGCAACTCTCTCAATTGGTCTACCTGTACGCAGGTATGCCAACGTTTTATGGTCAAAACTCCAAATATGCCTGTGGCATAAAGAATTAGACATTGTCTTATCACAATTAAGTTTTTCTTTCTTTTTTCCCTCCCTGAGCAGCCCGGACAGAGGCAAAGTAATGCCAGAAATCCTTAATTTGAGGCTTATTTGAGATTTTCAATTTTCCTGCAAGTTTTAAGATTAAAAAGTTGGTGCTGCTGTGACACATTTGCAGATTAGGATAAAACACAACCCCTGTTTGCTGCTGCAGAACATCTCAGTGTCCGGCAAGCCCTCAAACTGGACCTCTTGGTTGCTCCTCTCACTGGTATCTTTGCACATCCTGACCAAAGACTTTAAGTTTTCTCGTAATGTCAGTCTGGATGCGGACTGCTGGATATTTGTTAAAAGAACTGATTTTAATAACAGCATCAGGAGTCTGGTATTAAAAAATACTGATTCTTTCTGTGCTGATGAACATTAATGTAAGACTGTTGATTGATCATGAACGCCCTGGCTGGGAATTTTGCCTCTGCAGTGAAAATCTCCCGCGCTGCCTAAAAATTCCCTTTGGTTCAATGAGATAAGGACTGACTGACATTTTGGGACGGACATGTTTTGGCAGCAGAAGGCCTTGTGTGTCACTGTGTGTGTGTATTGTGTGGACAGTGAGTTCACTGTAGGAGTAATCAGAAAGCTATCACATACAGACAGCTCTAAATATCTGCATGTTTCCTCTTCCTCATGCTGAGATGCACATTTATGTTAATGCCACAATACTGTACCACAGTGTTGCCTCAGCATCACATTACTGGAGCGTGATGTTCCCTGCTCCAGGGCCAAACTCTCTGTCTCCCTCTGTATGTGTGTGTTTGTGTGTGTTTGTGTGTGTGTGCGTGCGCGCGTGTCTGTTCTCTAAATCTGTTTGCAAACTGCTGAGTACAAGCCAGGGAGTGGGTTCACACTGGATTAGCTCTGAGTTGGCTAAACACCAGATAGCATAGATAACGGTGTTTGTGTGTGTGTGTGTGGGGGGAGTGCATTTGCGTGTGTGTATGTGTGTGTCTATGTTTGTGTGGCAGGGAGGGAGGGCAGCTGATATCAGCAGGAAAAGAGGCAAACACTGATAAGACATTTTCAGGATCTGCAGTTCTAATGGTCATGACGGTTAGATGCTAACGAACAGGGCTGATGTTTATTGACCTTTATTATGAAATCTTGTTTACAGAAAGCAAAGGAGAGGATAAGAAGGGAAGATGACAGGGAAGGGGGAAAGAAAGAGAGAAAGAAAGATGACAGCAGTATAAACTGAAGAATCAGGGAAGTAAGGGAAGAGAAAAAACCAACAACAGAAAAACAGGAAGAAAAAAATATGTAAAAGGAAGTAAGGCATTGCAAATGAGAACATAAAAAGTGAAAAGAGGAAACAACGCAAGTAACCAGGAAGAACAAGCAACACAGGAATGAATCACAAATGTAAGAGGTAAAAAAAGGTATGATGGATGAGGAAAACAGACAGAAGAAAAGAATTAAGTAAATAATCAATGTAGGAAAAAAGGAGGAGAAAAAAAGAAGGTGGGGAGAAATGAATGGAAAATAGTGGAAGAAAGAGAGTGACAACATATGCAGGGAAAGAAAATGAAATAAAGGACAGGAGATAAGAATAAACAAAGAAAGAAAAAAAAGAATGAAAAAGTCACTCAAGAGGAAACTGGTTCTCAGTTCCTTCACAAATTTTCCTTCTTTTTCTTCCTCCCACCAGCTGGAGAGAAACCAAGTGGGAGGAAGCCGTCATCTTCACTTTCCCGTCTTTGTCCTTCCTCTCTTTCACCTTTCCTCCATCTTTTCTCCCCAGATTTAAACCCATCAAGATGAGGCTTTATCTCCCCTTTTCGTAGGAGGGGAAGGTGAATCTATAAAGGCTTCGCCTGTTCCCCTGTCGATCGACTGATGTTGAAGTGTTTAACTCACAAAGGGCTGCATAAACGGCTCAGCAGCCCGTGGTTTTATGCAGAGCACCAAGCAAATCTTCTACAGGACTCCATTGATGTTGCTTGTTTTACCTGAGAAATAAGACGCTAATCCCCTTGATGTGCACCAAAAAAAGGTGGGGGGAAGATATCTGCAGGGGCGAGAAGGGCGGACCTGCTGTCTGTCACCTCCACACACAACAAACAAAGCTGTTTCTGCTTCGCCTCACTGCATGAACCAGAGAAAGCAGTGCCAGTAGATCTCCCGTAAAACCCTCGGCACTGGAACAGGAAAAAACATCTCTTTCAGAAAGGAAACATATGACAACACCAGTGGAGCTGTTGTATATCCTAATTGACATGTACAAAATGTATGGCACTACAACTTGAAACAAACAGCGGGACCAGTAAGAGGATTAGCTGCCTCTGTGGCCCTTCATGCTGCATGTTATGTACAGTATGTTACACATGTTGTTCAGTTGGCTTTAGGAGGAAATCTGCATTGCCTTATGGCTCAAAAGCAGTTTTGGGGCAGTTTTTACCTCTGAAAAACAAAGTAAAAAATCCTGAAAAGCATGTTTTTAATCCAGTGCCCCTTTTAAAGAACAACTGGTGGAACTCAGGAAGTCTACCTGCTTTTCAGGAAGAGGAACCGAGGTTAAAGTGTGGCTCCTTGGCCATAGTTCCTGCTCTGCTTTAGGGGTTGTACTTTCTGATGGCCCAGAAATGATCGTGGCAGAGTTTGCAGGGTCGCTCATGTGTCAGACACAAACACAAAGCATTGATTAGCCTGGCTCCAGACCTCTGAATCACAGTCCACATCTCCCATTTGTTCAGCCACTTTCTGTTAATTTTAATGAGCATAATTAGGAGGATTTACATAAAGGAGAGCAGTAAGATCTGCAGAGTGATTCGTCTGAGGAATTTTCTCTTGGAATCATTTTATAGTGTTTTATGATAATTAAAAGCAGATAGGATATGATATGGATGACATACACGATGATAACAGCTTCCCATAAGATCCAGACAGTGAACTGACTTTTTGTGGCATTCACCCAAATTCAGATTTTTTAACTATAAGCACTTTGGAGCCGTTTTTCCATGAGTGGCTCCCTGTTTTGTTTGTCTCACGCATGCGCACAGAGCCTGCTCACAGCTACTTTAACAGTTAGTGGGAAATTAGTAGAAGTTGAAGTACTGCAGCAGAAAAAAAAATCCTCCATATAATAATATAATAATATAATAATATAATATGACAAAGTTTGCATTTGAGATGCTGTACCATAGAGTGTTACATTCTTCCAATAGAAGATCATAACTGTTCCCCTGAGATAGATACAGTACATAGGGCAAGAAGAAGCACTCGGGGTTCATAGTAAGAAAGAAGGTGTCATTCTATCACAAGTCATGGAACCATCAGAAAGGTTTTTAAGTTGCTGTTGATTTAAAAAGAGACTGTCTTCATATCCAGAAGCAAAACAAGAAGTGTGACGTCGCTCCTTCTGTAGAAAAATGTTAAATAGTAGATTCAGGTGTCTCAAATTAAAAAGAAGTGCTTTTGTTGTGTCAATGCCTTAAAATAAAAAAAAAGGAGTAAAGATCAGTCAAACATTCACCAGTTAACAAACCAGTATGTTATTAGCCATGACGTCTATTGAAATGAGTTCTACTGTAAATATTCAGGAACCAGGAGCCCTATTGACTTCAAGGGTAGCTAAAACTGTACTTTGTGTCTTTGTCAACTTCAGACAGACACATACTCACGCAAACAGACACACACATGCATGCACATGCACACTGACACACACACACAATCATCTTTATGTGTGAGAGGCCTAAAAGAGAACGCTTGAGTCTCCACCAAATCCCTAAAAGCTGTCATTGACATCAAACACTGTGAATTCTTCACAGTGGAGCGCCTCTGCTGAGCGACCGAGCTGTCTGTCTTTTACTTTTCTATAGGATCCTTTTGATATGGCCTCTGCAGTCCAGACCTTGCGCTCCATAAGGCAAACCTGGGTGCTTTCAACTCATCTGAAATGAGCTGAGGATCTAGACGTGTGCACAAAAACAAGCTGTCCTCTCTTATGACACACAAACAAATCCGGTGCACTTATATCAACACCTACACCGACAACAACTTTTATGGAATTCCTTCAGATGTGAAACATATTAGTAAGTGATGAATAATTATATGGCGGGAAGAGAAACACTGCTGCATGGAAGGTGCATATCAATACACAGACTAATCATTTACCAATTTAAACACTGCATTAATTTTCATGAAGCATGGGTAATTTATGAGTGGTGTGGGACTGCGTGTATCTATCAGTGTCAGAGTGACATGTGTGGGGTGATAATCTATTCTGTGACCCAAATTTATGTGTTGAAAGGCTACAAAACCTCACTCCAGCCCTCCCATCCGATTTCACAGCTCATCACTGTCAGAACGATATGCTGCGTGTGTATATGTGTGTGTGTGAGGGAGAGAGTATGATAAAAGGAATGTGTTATCCATCTTATCCAGAGGAGATGTTTTGAAAGGAACTCTGTTATTAATAAATGCATGAGAGCCAACAGAAAAAGGAACATTCTGCGGCTTTGCAAAAATAAAAAGAGAGAGAGGGAGTGGAAAAAAAAAAGAAATCGCTCCTTGTTAGCATTCTCCGAGACGCTGCCTGCGCTAGGAGCTACGTCCTCAATGAGAGACATATTATCTCTGGTCAGCTTTCCTATCTATTATTCACAGCTCTGTGAGAAACACTGGTGGCGAGATCAACAGCAGTCACTTACAATATATCCCAGAGCAACGCCTTCCTATTCATGTGCAAAAAAAAAAAAAAAAAAACCTTCATAATCACTGGTGCAGATAGTGGAGAGGCTGCAAAGTTGGCAAAAGCTTGTGGAAGAGCAGGGCTTTGATTTCCAGGGCCGGTATGGATTCAACACAAACCAGATTAAGCAAAAAAAAAAAAAAAAAAAAAAAAAAATAATGTTCTTTTTTTTTATTATTAAAAAGAAGG
>JAPZDY010000008.1:17037877-17055810 GCA_029783645.1 Ctenochaetus hawaiiensis
TCCAGGCAAGTATGTCCCCTGTAGCTGAAAGCCTGGTACCATTGAACTAAGTTGCACTTGTCCGAGTCCAGCGATCTCAGTTTTGGCAGGATGGACACCTGAGGATACAAGGACACATTTTATATTAGTTTAACCAACGATATTGAACCATTGTATCAATTTAATGGAACCACTGTGCAACATGGTCAACCTTTGACTAGTTTAGTCATGTTCTTTCTTACCTCATTTTTTGCCCAGTCGATGTTGGAGACTACATCCCTCATCATTTTGATCGTCACTGTCTTCATGTCTTTCACACTTGTGCATTTGACAACTTTGCCAAAGGTGCCCTGCCCTAGGAAAGATTTCACCTGGTACTTGGAGGATCCACAGTAGATCTGGCCTCCAATAACAGAGAAAGTGGAAGACATCTTGAAATCTTTTGCAAGGCGTGATTTAAGATTTCAGTCCTTTAAAACTTCAAATTAAACAAATAGAAACTTGCACAACAGTTGAAGTTCGACAAAATTCATGTCTTGATGTGTCTTCGCAAACAAAACACAATTTTTGTTTGATTGACCCAACTTTGTTCCTTTACTTCTACTCTCTTCAATTTCTGTTCAAGTTAATTAAATTCACAACAAAATCAAATCATTTTAAAACAATTTACTCAGTACAGTAATGCTGACAATGAACAAAATAATTATTTTTTTAAAAATAAAGTACACCTCAACAACACTCTTTAAAATGAAAAGTGTTTTTTAATCACGCTTAAGATGTTTTCTCTCTCTTATTAGAAGAAAAAAAAGAATGATTCCACAAATGTTAGGCATATAGCATAACAAGACATGAACTAACAATGAGACTTGGAACTTGGAAACTTGGAAAATCTTTTTTACTGCACTATTTCTTTAAGTCTTTTTTTTTTAACAAAAGAGGACTGTTAGTGAGACCAGATAAATTCCTATTTGTTATATAACTTTGTCACAGGCCAAAGTATATTACTCTGATAGTTATTTAATCCTGCCTTGCATCCGCTTCTGAAGACAAGACGTAAAAGTGCATTTGAAAGCGATTTGGTTACTTCCCCTGAACCCAGTGGCACATCCTTTTTGTTATTTCATCCCTATAAAACCTATATGAGGATAAATATCTTAACTTGTCCTTTATCATTAAGTGACAATAACAGCCTTCAGCTGTCGTTAATGTGCTCAAATCATACACTGCAAGGGTGTCTGAGGTTGCCAGGTTTCACACATCAACATAAATACCATTGCATGATTTCTTAAACCTATTTACTGCATCTCTCAACCACAAGTTTAATCACATCCTTACTGAACGAAGGAGGAGGCCCAACCGGGAATGAGCAGTAATAAAAAACCTCAGGAACAGGACCGCACTCGCATCAGACTTTTTACTGCTGCACCCTCAATACCACAGTGAGCCAAAAAAATGTTCCGTTTTGTATGTTTTTATTGTCTCGTCTCTGGTTTCCAGCACTATGCAAAAAAAAAAAAAGAGAAGCCTTACAGTGTGCATAGGCAACATTGTGTCTATATTTAAGAATGCGTATGGGACGGAAGAAGCTGCAGTGCACAATGTAGATTTAGACTGAATAAACATTATCCATAATTAATAAGCTAAATGAGGCACTGCTACACGGTGCACCTGACTGCCCACTGAGACGAGCTTTAGGCCAGTCAAGTGTTGACTATACGGACTGCTGTGCGCCCATACACTATGTATGCAGCTACGCCTCAGTGCACACACACATATTCAGAAGCTAACGAGGCCTTGGGAGATCGAACACATCTAAAAACGTTTCTGTGTTTGCTTGACTCCATATATATTTATCTGCGCATGAAGTCATGCATCATACAGATACTGTACGTCTCACAAGGGGAAGCTTTCACCACACTCGTTTACCCAGTTTGTGTTTATCCTGCTTCCTCCCATTACTATTTCTGCATCTGCCAATCACCAGATTCAGTGAAGCATGGGGAGTTATTAGAACATTCCTGTATTAAGAAAAAAAAAAATTCACATCTTACTTATTTTTTTAAAAAGAAAACAACTCCTCTCTTATTATCGCGTGCAGCATCAGAGCTAATGTATGTTTAAGTGAAATGATGAAGAGCCTCTTTTCAGTGCAACACGCTTGCTAGCTTTCACATATAAGTGTAGAGGGAGGGCCTGCCTGATGGGGAAATACATAAATGTAAGCAGACGCGCGCGCAAACACACAAAAACACAGAGCCAAAGTGTCAGAACTATTCCACATCGTGAGAGGGCCCCCGACTCCTCTTCAAAGCTCCCCGGCTGACAGTGGCTAATGATGAACACTCAGATGAAGAGCAAAGAGACAGCGATCTAGACTCCACATTAAAAAGGCCTCTTCCCGTCTTTTACGCCGAGATAAAAGACGAGAACTCGTGCCCGACTGCGGCTAATGTGCGTTTAAGCACTTATACATACATACATAAATGCGTACACAGGCAGACACACTTATCATGCAAATGTAGAATAATTACAGTCTTGTCTGAGGGAGGAAAGCTGGGTTGCCTTTTGAAGATAGCGATCCTCAAAAGATTCATTGATGTTGTGCTTGGTAATGGAGGCGAGACAGAGAGCTGGTGTCTCTCACTCTTTCTCTCTCCTTCACAAAATCCAAATAGCCTGCACTGCTCTGTAGAGTGGTGTGTATTTAGACATGTTGTGAGGATGGAGGAGGCCGTGGGCAGGCATGCAACAAGACACCCAAACCTCAGAAAGCTATGATCGCCTGCACACACCCAGGGGTCAGAGCTCAGGTGCCCTTGAACCAAGACTCACCAAGATGGAAACATCATGTGATAACAAGATGCATCCACACCAGCATTTCTCCTCTTTTTCAGACAGATCTGAAACTTTGCTGCGACTCTAAAAATAAAGGAGTGATCAATCTCTTTTTCTGGTACAGGGTGCTAGGTTACTTTGCAGAGTCTCAGCTCATTAATCTCTGTTTTGTCCCCTTCTGCTTTCTATGATCACCTGCTGAGCTGATTTAGTGGCTCTTATTTATAATTTTTTCTGCTTTTTGTGAAATGATTATTTGATAACTACTACCTGTTAACCAAGCTAATGCTAATTCCTTCACCTAAGCACCAATCAAATGACTGTTTGATGAATATAAAGTCATCTGACAAAATAACATGAATGCATCTCAGTGTGCGCTGTATGATAGGCTCATGTCTTTTAAAAATGATAGGCCACATAAACAAGGTGTCTTGTTCTGCTAGTATATGGAAAGACTGCAGATAATTCAGAATGGAGAGATTATGCATTTATTGCTCATTACTCCATTCAAAAGGCAGAGCTCTGACAGTAAACAGCCACAGGCTGTGAGCACAGCTGCAGTCGCTCTGCCAAGCTGTGTTGGTTGAAGCTGTGGCGGTGGATGTGGTTGCCACGGCTGCGGACGTGGATGTGGCTACGGTAGCAGCAGTGTGACTGCTCCCGTCAACATTAGCCGAGTAAGCATTGTTTAGCCACACACAATTTGAACCTGCTGGGCTTCCATCAAATGTGACAGACGTGTTACAGGAGTTCAGAAATACAGCAGCTTCATAAAATACTCAACTATGTCAATATACTGCACACACACACACAGCATGCGCATGTAGTTAGTGTTACACTGCCTATTATTAACGTGTGGCAGCTACAGCGACAACAGCTAAAGCACAGAGATGATCACATTGACAGAAACAGTCAAAGCTCTGTCATCCCATGGCTACAGCCCACAGTCACAGCTACAGTCTGACTCAACCAGCCTCAGTAGAGGCTGCTGGGAGAATTCTGATAGCTATCCATCTGCTGTAGCTACAATAGTAAAGACTTATGCCTGAGCAGGCACAGTTAAGGGTGCTCCAACTCACCCAGTACTCACAATGAACACAGGTTGACAGCATAATACTGAATTTTAACACAGTTTGGCCTCTCTCTTTGATAGCAAAGTAACACAAAATAATTTTGGATCAATTCCCACTGTGAACAATCAGATGCTCTGTAATGGCAAGGCTATATTTCACAACACTAAAAAGTACTAAAAAGTTGTGAAATTGAGAGAGCTGGATCCACAGTGAAGTACAGTGTGAACAGTAACTCAGGTTGTGGTGTGAGGCGTCTGTAGAGCAGCAGTCTGGGTGATGTTGGCCACTGCCGGCTTACTGCCAACCTTGTTGTGTTTCCATGAAAAAGTAAGGAGCTAGCAAAGGACCGAGGACACACACACACACACACACACACATGTATGTGCATACAAATGACCAAGCCCGAATTTAAACTCAGTCGCTGACACACATACTTTCACACACATACACACATAGATACACTCCTGCACTGGCAAGCACACAAACTAATTGGCCACCCCATTAGTAATTTATTAAGCTTGTCCTTGTAAATTTTATCAGGTATCCAGCAGGGGAATAGATTTATTGATTCGCTCTGCATTCATCAGGCCCAGAAAACAGAGTGAGAGAGAGAGCAGAGGAGTCAGAGAGAGGCAGACGAGGGAGAGAGAGAGGAGGAGAGTACATTTATCAGGGCGGACAGCATCGGGTTCCAGTCGGCTTTGCAAGAGATCAGGCTGGAGTGTGTTGTGATTCCCCCTGGGTCACCACTATATCCTGCTTCATTCACAGCGCTGCCTCGCCTCAGCTTATCAATGCGCACCCTCCCGATCAATGATTCTCATAAAACACAATCCAGGCTTTGGCTAATACCTTCTCACTGCCCCTCGTCTCTCTCTCTCTCTCACACACACACAAAAAAAAGATGCTGTCAAACTTCATTTTAACCCTAAGGATCTGCAGTTAAGCTGCCGGGCAAACAAGTACACACAGGGTCACTGATGTGCTGGAAGGAAATTGCAAGAAATTTCAATTTGAAGAACACAGCAACTGTCAGAGTAACAACTGTACAATATGTATGAGGTTGTGACCTCATTACTGTACCACCTCTGGCCCACAGTGGATTCCTGGTTTTTCTGATTTCTTCCTTCATCAGGTATTGGCAAGAATCGATCGGCCGGGGAAATATGTTGTTATTGTAATAGCATTAGTCTCTTTGGCTCATCCACCCTGCCCATCACTTCTCTAACACTCTTCTCTGTTTGTGATCACCAGCAGTCCAGGGGGAAAAAACCTCCTCTCGCTGTTTTCATTCCTCTCCTACAGTGGGATAAACATCGGGAACTAAGTAGGAGGTGACGAAGGAAATTAAAGGAAAAGGAGGGAAAAGAAGAAATAGAAGAGTTGAGGTTGTTGTTGTTTTTTTGTTGTTGTCGTCGTTGGCAACAGCAATGAGAATTGTGGCATGCTCGAGTAAATATAGTATATATTCACCTTTGTGGGTGGATGGATGATTTTCCCCATGTGTGGGCACAGAAGTTAAATCGAAATGACAGCAAGCATGCTCGACTGTTTCTGATATACAACCCTTTGTAAACACAAACCCTTCCTGTTTGTTTTTTGTTTGTTTTTTCTTTTTTATTTTTGCTCTGGACGTTTGGAAGCAATCATTTTAGGGTGTGGATCAGAGAAACTCTGCTCCAAGATCCTTCTCCCTTCAGGCGTTGCCTTGACTAGTATTGTTCCAGGATTCCCCAGCATGGCTCACTGGGAGGCTGGTGCTGCCTGCTGCGTTAGTGCTGGAGGAACCCTGTGTCTGGGATTTGGGAATACTGATTCCTAATCCTCTGCATGGCTTCCTCAGTCTCTGGACGTCTCAGGTTGGAACATGTAGGTGGATTGATGTAAACACATGCACACACACACACATATGGACTGGAGCGATAAGGCCTGTGGATGTTTTAAGACCATAATTGTATGGATTCCAACTATTTAGCCTCAGGCATTTGGCCACTGTACTCTGCTGTAAGCTCTACATATATTCACAATATTATTCAAGAAAGTGTTTAGCTGTATATTCAACAGCATGAATGTGTTTTTCAGCACTCAATACTTCTTATTTTACTCTCACCTCATATCTCTGCTCGGAGGACTCTTTTCATAAACCTTGTTGAACTATTTCTTGATTTATCGTTACAAAACAGAGGATCTATCCTCTAGAATAGCAGAGTTTGAAGTTCTTACAGACAAGTGTTGCTTTCTAAAACTGAAGGCAATGTTTTGGATCAAAAACTTGTCTGGTATCTTTTTTTTTTTTTACCTTCACCTCTATCACGCTTCCACCTGTTGAGCTCTATTCAGAGGTGGTGAATAAAATTCAACAAGTAGGAAATACTCGTTACCCTGAAATTCTAATATTTTGTTGTCTTTCTAAAGGTTGATCTGTATTAAAAAAAATTATCAAGGACCCAGTGAATTATCTATTTAAAAATGTATATTTCCACAGGTCAGAGTTTGAAGCAATATAAAATTACAGGAATTTTTCTTTGTGCACTCAGCCTCTCTGCAAATGCTTTATTTTTATGTTTCAAAATAGCTGCTATCTAACTCACGTATTATTAAATTCATCCCTTTCTGTTTCTCTTTTTTCTATTATTTCCTCAGCCCCTTACTCTACTTTTGTCATTGTTAAACAAGACATAAAAATAAAGAAATAAATGGAGGAGAAAAGGGTGTGATGATAGGGCGGAGGTGGGCGTTGAGCCTGATTTGAGGAGATGAAGGAAGGAGAAAGAGGGAAAGGAGAGGAGAGGTGGGGAGGCAACAATCTGTGCTGGTTAACTTCTCCCCGTTGACCCAGCAGAAGGGGCCGTGGCTCCCTCCATCTGCCTGAAATAATCTCTCTCAAACACACACTCCAATGTGCACACACACCTTCCCAAATGGCAAAAAAAAGGATTAATGATATTCCAACAGTTACACAAAATCAGCCAGAATCCATCACTCTCGTTCCTGCAGGAACCCAGGCGTGCCAGTATGTGTGTGTGAATGTGTGTGTGTGCGCGCGTGTGTGTGTGAGAGAGTGTGGGTATCTCACTTTGAAGACTGCAAGTGTTTGTGTGGCTGCAAGTGTCTGTGTATTACGTGGGTGTGTGTCATGTCTGGGGCACCATATGTTCCCCACAAATTTGTTTTCACCCCTAAAAAAGCCTATCCATATGCATATTAAGCAGCTTTAATTAAGACCTCCTCTACTCACATGCATACTGTACACTGATTTACAAACACACACACACACACACACACACACACTTCCTGGGAGAGGTAGTGTGATTTCTGAGCATCTCATTGCTAGTGAGAACACTTGAGAAACAAGTTAATTGACATTGACTATTCATATATACAGAGTGTGTTGGCTGGGCTGTGGGCAGATGGTGTTTGTGAGCCCCCATCTAAACCAGCAGCCAAAAAAGAGAAAAATGCTGCTTCAGTCTTGTTCCTAAGTGCCTTAACAGCCACAGGATTTAGATAGTTCTCTCTTCATGCAATGATGCACCCATTAAAGCTGAGCAAGTCGCTCTGATAAAATGCTCAGAACTGATAAGAGCATTGTTCATTTTCTGTCTTTAAGGTCACTGATAGCAGTTATTTGGTGTCAAAAGTGTAAATCAGTCAATGATTGAAAAAAATGACTTGGATAAAAAACAGCAAGTATCTGACTTAATAGGAACAGAAATTTATGCTAAAAGCTTAGCTTACTGAGCTGACTTGATGTCAGCTAATAGTTGTGACCTTCCTGACATTAGTTTTTGCTAACTCTTGCAAAAGAGTGTTTATCAGCTAATCTTATCAAGCTTTTCAAAAAAAAACTTTTCAATATAAAACAAGAAAGAACCCTTCTAGATTAGCTAACAAAGCTAACAGCAGAGAGATAATTCTGAGACTTGCTGCAAATGAAACTACATGTCCATGAACTAGCAAAATAATGCACAATAGCTACATTTGGGCATACAACAAAAGTCTCTCAGACCTGGCCAGGTGACATTTACATTAATCACCTCAAATGTGTCGTTCTCAGTCCAAATTAATACAGAAACTAAGCCTGAATAAGCAGTTAGGGTGACTTCATCTCCGGTTCTCCAGGTTTCAAGCTTCTGGTGTGACACATGGTTTTACCTTCAGTGTCAGCCCCTGCCCAAACTCCTGCCACAACAAAAATAGCTAATTTCACACACATTTTAATAAAACTAAAGATGGATTCATAGGGAAAGTGTTAAAATCCACAATATTACAGCAATATTGAATGGGTATATTAGGCTGTAATATAATGTTAAAAGATAACATTATAAAGCCCATATTATTTTAAAAATTCCCTAACATCGTGTAATCTTGTAGCAAACAAATTAAAGTTTTTTATATCAGTGTCCTAGTGGATTTGATTTTCCTCATTTATTCACTGTCTTTTGTTGTCTTTTATTGGCTGTTGTCTAAAACCATTTTGTATGTGAGAAGGCCAATTTACTTCAATGAAATTAGTATAGTCTGCAAACGGCTATGAAAATGCATTGATGCATGAGTATTTATGGATGAGAATAAGAATTGATGAAGATCCTAAAAAGCACCTAATGGTACTTGACACTGTATTCTCTCTTCATCTCTATGCCATTGATATTAAAGAGCTTTCGAGTATCATCTGCATGATTTCCTCTCTTTATTGCTATCTGGTTGTCCATAGGACATCTACAAGTCAAGTCTTCCATCCTTGACTTGTCATATTTACATTATTTTCTGTTTTAATGCATTTAATTGCTACTTGCATGTAGTCTTTAAACCTAATAAATAAATACAAAGCTGTGATAGTTCTTGTGATAGTGCTTTGGATGCAAATCAAGGTTCAGAATTCTGATGTCTGTAGGTTAAAAGCAGCCACTGAAAAGTGTTTTTATAGTCTTAATTAATGCTTTACTACTCACTGACAGTGTTGATTCAGAGGTCAGCGTCTTGGTTTAATGAATGGGAACATAGATTGTGTATGTACAGTTGTAAAGGGCACACTGTGGTAATGATGGTGGGACTCAGGAGGGGGAGTTGTGAACAACAGTGTCTCCACCAGCTGTTAAAATGGCTGTGGCACCCCCAAGTCACACATTTCTGTTTCCAATGGGGAGGCTGTCGCCATGGCAACGCAGCTTTTTGGCTTTGCAGGGTGATAACAAGGTAGAGATGTGCTTAAAGGGGGTGGGGGGGGGTGGGGGGGATGGAAATGGTTGTGCACAGAGGGAGTGTGAGAGATAAACTCAAAATACTGCTCCCAAAGTATTTGAAACCCCAGGGGAGCGTCTGCCCTGGACAGAAGAAATACATGAAGGAAATATACAAGCGCACATTCACACACACACATTCTATGATAATACATTTGCGAGGTCCTTACTTTCAAAAACATGTTTTTAATTTATTTAAGCCCATTGTAAAAGAATGATGAAAGATTGAATTAATTTAAATCCAACCTGTATTTCCTATATCTTTTTGCCATTAATAATTATGTCCACAATTCTTTGCTGGCTTGAGGAGTTTTACACACCTTCAGAGTAAGGCTGATAGGATTCCAAGTCCCTTTAGTTTTTTTTTAGTACCTTGAACTGACACTGGTAGATTCTTGCTCTTAAATTTGTCACACAAAGCACATATCACCTAGCAACATGTCAATGCATGAACAAAAAAAAAAATGACTGTGAATTTACACAAGCTCCGGGCTTGATCATTTAGAGTGATGTGTCTGCAGATACCATGGCAACATGAGTTTCATTTTGTTAAAAGATCAATTTAAAATATGTTTTTGTTTTCACAGTTTTTGCGAAAAACAGCGGAAAGTGAGAAAAAACAAAGGCCTGGTAGCACTTACACAAAGAGACAACACTTAAGGCCAGTTTACACCTAAGATTTGCGATGCAGCGAAACAGTTGCAGGTGCAGCGGTGTAGACCTCTCTGCAAGGCTCAAGCTGACCAACAGTGTTGCTTGCAACTCAGCTTATCAAGTTGCCAGAGGCCAGTTTTAGAATGTAAGGCATGTCACCTATTTCAACAGCCACTTAGCTCGTGGTGAGGTTTGTATTTTTTAAATTTACGTTTCGTCTGGAGATGTAACGTTAACTTACTGTAAGCAAAAACTGTTCCTGAATCTCACCATAACAGCAGCGCTTATCTTTTTGCCGGACTTAATGGTTTTTATAAGTACGATTGTGAGAGAATGAAGTGGCGCTTTGAGTGTCTCCATTCAAGTTTGCGTTATGCCACAAAGTTTATCTGCAAGAGTTGTTGCTATAGAAACGATACCCTGTCTCATGTAGTTGCAGTGGTGTGAACTGACGAGTTTTTAGAATGTTACACAATGGCACATTACAAGCAGTTGCAAATGTCAAGTTGTCTCATTGCAAATCTTTGGTGTAAACTGGCCTTTACATTCACACCCACAGGCCATTTTATACATACCACTTTACCTGCATGTCCTTGGACTGGAAGCCAGAGCACCACGAGGAAGCCCACACACAGACATGGGGAGGACATGCAGATTCCACACAGAAAGGTCAGGTTCAATCCCAAGACCCTCTCGCTTTGAGGCGATAAAGCTAACCACTGTCATTGTTTTTGCTTTTTAATGACAGTAACGCTTCTGTCTATGAACTTTTTCCATCATTGACTTTTTTATGCCATGTCCCACATCTAATTTTAACTCTAAATCCAAGGCTTAACCCTGAAATAGACCCGCAAATGTCTGGACAAATGCCTTTTCTTCCAACATCTCTCAGTAAGAGTCACAGCGTTTAGTCTTTGTTGTGAAAAAAAAAAACACTCACATGGCACTCAGTCCCCTTCTGAGTGGATTCAGATACTATCTCTGTCTTGTCTTGGTAATCAACTTGCCAGTGCAGAGGCAGCAAAGTAACCAGCAAACATATGGACTCTGTCTATCTCTCTCTCTTTCACACATGCACGCACACACACATACACACAAGCTAATCAAAGACGGTGACTGGGACAGCGTCCATGAAAACTGGCTGACAGGAAGTTACAGCCATGTCACAGGAAATAGGATGTGTCTTTTTCCGGGGCTGCAGTATCCCTGTGATTAGAGGGAGCAGATTGGGCTGTCTCTTTGCATTACACACACAGAAAACACATGCGCACGGACATACACACATGAGGACACACGTGCACGTATTCAGGAAGATATATAAGGGAAAGGGACAGGAGATGGAGTTACGACATTGGCCCAAACACACAGACACACACACACACACACATACTCAGACATGCAAATAAACATGTTGCCTCTTATTTTCTTCAGTGGAGGGGACTTCCTCTCCTCAGTTTGTTTAGAACAGCATAGAAGGAAAAAGCTTGGAGAGAGTGGGTGAACATTTCCTCCTGTTGTGTCTACCAACAGCCGACCACAACTGAGTGAAACACATACATACACGACAACACATGCACACATGGACAGCGTGATTGCAAGGTTGATACTGTGTTGTAAGACACTGAGGCTGACATGACAGGTTGTGTGATAAATCTACAGTGTGTTCCCACTTATTTAAAAAACTGGCTGTTTTTACATCACATGGTACTTTTGAATTTTTTTCCAAAGAGGTTCCTTAAATAGGATTTTGCCTTTTTGCACTGAAATGATATTGCCAGAAAGTAATGATTTAAATTCAATAAACTTCCACAAATTTCAAATTTAATATCGAAAACAAATCTAAACATTTATACATATACATATATATACTTTTCTATAATTTTATTTGAAATGAATCTGTTTGGTGTATGTAAGTTTTATATTAGTAAGATAACTCAAGTAAACACTATAACACAGTGCTACAGTTATTCCAGATATTTTGTGCAGACACATCATTATATCTATGGCACACTAAAAACAGCATTAAAACCATATGAGCAACAAAGCTTTGTAATGACCATGTTTTCTCTTTTTGGCATACTTGTGGGCCACCAGACAAAACTGCTTAAGTAAAAGGCCAAAATAGTTGCAATGAATCGGTTATCAATGAACACATATACATCAATCTGAACAATTATTTTATCTGGGGTTAAATTTCAATACTTGGATTACTTTTGGATCTCATTTAAAACAGACTAAAGACCCTGACAGATGTTTGACTCCTCATGAGTGCTGTAATTGTTCGTGGACTCATGGTGAACTGTCACAGTTTGTGTCTGGCATGCAGCCACATGCAGACAACACAGTAGGTTGATTGATGCACATAGTGCAGAACCAAAGTTCACGAGCCTGGCTTTCGCCTGAAACCTTTATGTAAGCACCATATGTGAGGTCAGAACAACAAGTTCAGGCCATTTTGTTTCATATGTCTTATGTGGAGACCAAAGTAAACACCAACACAATATGTGGATAAGAGAGGAGCTTGTTGTGTCTGACAAATCAGCCCTCATGCAGTCACATGACTGTCTCTGCCTGTTTGAATTCAGCATCACATTTCTTCACCAGGCTGCAAGAGGGGGCACCATAGTGTTGTCTACATGCCCTAATGGACTTCCTTGGGTGAGCCCATGTGACAGAGGTAGCAGATGACAGCACAAAGGCTGATATTTTCCATTTTCTCAGACAGTGCTTACTTGCAATTTTTATTCATCTAAAAGAGAAATATCAAAAAGTTATTAACTTTAAACTTTTAGCATAATCTCTCATAGAGTTAAACTGCATGAGCATGTTATGAGAGCTGTACAATTTAAACATAGGCCAAAAACTTATTAATCACCCCTTGTATTAATTATAGTAGGCTACGAATCACAACTGCTGTGTTTCTGGCTACTTACTGAACAAAGGTAATAATCTTTACTGAATTTTAGCTTCACTAAAGGAGAACTTGTGAGAGATACAAGAGGATTTTAATCGCATGAGCTAATCCGACACTACATACAGAGTTGAGAAATTGCTATGAAACCCAAACTGATCACATCAAAAGGTGAAAGTCTTAGCATTAGCGTTGGCAGGAATGTGATGGGAATTTACATGACTAATATGTCAAAGAGAGCGCTGTGCAGCTGTATACAACAGAAGCTGCAGTTGGCACTTTACACAAAGCTCCAGATCAGATGATGTTGAAAAGAAATCTCTGGCCCTGAAAAAAGAGAAAGGATACAGGAATGTCAAGGTAACAATGTGCAGAGAGAGAAAGACAGGAAGATGGAGAGAAAGAGTGACAACAATGAGAGATCCAGAGACAAAAAGTGATGTAGCATCGGTGCGCCATGTCCTGTTGATTTCCTGTCATTCTGCAGAGCTTTACCTCCCCCTTATTTAGATTCTGAGCAAGTCCTTCCTGTGTCCCTGAGGGACCTCGATCCACTCCAAATCATAAGAGAGGCTGAGGGACGGACAATTAGACCAAAAAAAATTTAAATACAGTTACAAAACATGATAATCTTTTGCTGATGGGGTATGATAAACTGATTTCCAGTGAGATTTTAAGCAAAGGAATGTCTTTTCTACCTGTGTTTTGAGTCGATAACAGTGTTTGCGGTCTCATGGCAGACGCTGGTGTTTAGAGAATATCAACAGCACACAGACAGCATCCTTTGATTGTGTTGCCTGCGGGCGGACTGATAAGGATTTCCAATAGAATTACTAATACAGATATTTTTAGATTAAAGTCACTGATAGATGACATTTGGATTCATTTGGTAAGTTGTGTGGAAGGACAAGAAATAATTACAATGTATTGGCTGTCTGTAGACGTATAGGAATGTCCATCTTAATGGCGGATAAAGTTGCTGACACAAAGACATTTCTTCATTATTGACCAACATCAGGCCGACACATTGACAAACCCAGTTACCAGTCCCACAAACCCCACTGCTGCCCTCATATAATTAACATGGTGTTATGTGGCCGTGGCTGTCTGATAATGAGGAGAGCTTGTTACACGGTTGGAGAGACACTTAAGAGGTGTTAGGGCTTTCATTAGACTTTGGTTAAAGGGATTGTTAGCCATGCTGCCAGCTGTTAATTGCTACTCAGGAGGCTTTAGTCTATAGTGTAAACCCACATGTGCATGAGTGGGGAGGTGGGAGAGGTGTTCATGTTGAGCTTATTGTCAAAAGGCCTTGCAAGGTCATGGCCTTAGTTGTTCCTTGATTCAGACAATGTAGGTCAGGACATGAACACGGGTATGCTATTGTCTGTTGTTTGTAGTTTATATAATACATTTCATCTGTACATGTAATTGTTTTGAATGTATGAATGGAATAGGATTTAAGAAACTGAAGCCAGGGTCTGTTCCATCAATAAAGAAACCAGATTTGTTATTGCATAACTATACTTATAACCCAGACTAGAGCAGAATGAAGCAGCAGTATGTTGTGCAGCTCCTTTTACAGGTTTAGATGATAGATGAACAATAGTTGCTGTCTGTTAGACCGGATAGGCTGCTGGCCTGCCAACCGTTTTACCAATTAAACTAAGAGAAGTTTACAGTGGAACTTTTTTGTTTGTATCTACCAATTAATAAATATTCAGTATATCACTTGGCTGTTAGGAAGTTGCAAATTAGCAAATCAGCAATCTGTGCAGTGCACAGAAGCAGTGGCGCCAAAAAGGGCAGGCCATTTGACTATTATTATCATTCGTTCTATTAAGTTTGTTTTTCCAATAACTGGCCCCTAGCCTCCTGCTATTTTGCAAAAGTGGCCCCTAGGCAAAGCAAATTTTTGTAAACTTCATCACAAAAGAGGCCAGTCCATGAGCAAATTGAGAGCTGGTGTTCACAGAGGACAGAAAGGACGGAACACTGTAATAGTTAAGGCTGAAATTACTAAGGTGAAAAAGTTTCTTTTAAAGAGAGTGTTTTTGATTTATTGCTTTGATTGAAACGGAGTTAACCTGCAAAACTGTTCTGCCTTAGTTTTTATGGGAGCTGTAGTTTTTGTCTTTTCTGACAAAGTAATTGCCGTTTAACATTAGAAAGTGCAAGTTACTATGGTAACTGGGATGCTCTGTGCCTCTGTCCTTGTAAAACTTTTGCAGGAATCCCCAGAAACAGGTCTTTACGTTAGTAAGTTGATGCAAAATCGTGGCTGTAATTGTACCTCAGTGCTAAAGTATAGTCATTTCACATAATTTTATATTTTTTGCTTAATATTATACAAGGTTGCCAACAGGCTCTTGTGTTGGCCAAACAAATCTGATGCTAAATAAGAGGAAGCCTCAAAGCCACTCCTTCATGAAAAAAAAAATAATATAAGTATAGGCTTTCTGTGCACACAGGACAAAGTCTGAACATCGGGTTTTTTTCCAGAGCTCAAACACACAGTTTGTGGCTTTAGTTGACAGAGGATGCAAACACACACAACTGCAAATCAAAACAACACCAGAGTTTTTCTTCCCTTTGCTCTTCAGTTTAACATCTATGACAAATTTAAATGGCCATAAAAAGAGAAGTTTTTAATGTAGTTAAGACACATCAGGTTCGCTTTTTATGTTTCCTCCTGAAACTGAATGTAATCAAGGTCTTGACAGAACTTGGACTTTACTGATGTGGTGTTGTAGTGGGATGTGTTACGTGCTGACAGTGTTTTAATGTTTTTATTCCTGCTCTTAAATGTAAACTCAGTCCAGTACAACATTAAAAGTAACTAAGGCCTCATAATTAACAATCAGTTGAATTAACATCTCTGAGATAATGTTGGCAAAAAATGATCATTTCAGTCTTTCTAAATGCAGAATTTTGTGGCAGACCTGTTGAATTGGACAACATTTATCTGTGTATGTACTTGGCATGTGGCAGCAGAGTCTGTGCTACGAGAGGATAAAGTTTGTAAAATGATCACTGCCGTAATACCACTGATAGCAGTAACAACAAAAAAAAAGCAGCGAAAGATGATGATGGTGTTTATTAACAAAGTGTTTATTCACTGTATATAATCTGTCAACACATGGCTGCAGATCCTTTACACAAAACTCCACTCTCCCTAGAACCTAATGGCAGAAATCCCTGCAAATTACACTTTTGATGAATGAATTATACTGCAGTCATGTATTATGCATTTGTATGTATCCACCTCATATTTATCAAACACCACCACTGGCTAATTGGTTAATTTTGTTAACAAGGTATAAAAAAATTAAATTTCCTTGCAATTTTTTGTGTTGTAGGGTGTGTTTATTGTGTTTATTGTGTGGCTTTTTGTTTTTTGGATTTAAATTACACTTCTGTGTGAAGAGGTAAAGAGAGAGTCTGAAACCACAACTGTACAAAAACAAAATCACCAGTTCTCTGTGGATGATTCTCGGATACTCTGGTTAGCTTTGGTGTCTGTCAAGGCTACTGTGAATTGGGCTGCTGAACTGTACAACATTATTTTTGGTGATTGAGGAGTGATGACTCGGACTGCCATTGTGGTTAATGTCACAGAAGACCTACTAATACCTGCACCATTAATAGTTTAAGGCTAGTTTTATTGTTATTAGCTTGCAAGATAAAATGTTTTAACTACTGTTTTAATCATTAACATCAAGATGTTAGCATTAGCTTGGTAGTTAGCTGAAAATACATATTGTATTGATTAAATAATGTTTTTGATTTGTCTGCAAACCTTATGTAGCATTTCTACACACCACACACACATACACATACACAGATATATGCAGACATCAAATGACCTCTCCCCTATCTGCACAACATAAGTGGATCACATTCATGCAATTAACACATCTAGTCGTTAAGTAAGAATAGTAAGTCTTTCTCAACACGTACTCAACACAGACACAAGCAGATGCAAACTCAGGCAGGAATATCCCACATATACACACCCACACACACACATACGCACACAAACACATACCAAAGTTAATCCAGTAAGCCATGGGAGATCAAGTGAGGCTCAAGGAAACTGGGTTACTTACCTTACCTCTCTCTGTCACTCTGGTTGTTACCTAGTAATGTAATTGAGAGTCAAAGAGTCAGAAAGAAAAATCAACAACAACCCTCTTTTATTTCTGTAGTCTTAAGTCGATTATTCAGAAGTCTGATAAGAATGAGTTTCAGACGTTCCACTCAGTGGCCATGAACACATTGGAAGGTTGTGAAGTTAAAACAAGTCTTGAGGAAAAACCTGCTGCAGCCTGCAAGATACTGTGCTTAGGGAGCGATTCATTTTCCATGACAGTGACCTCAAGTACAAGGCCAGCACTGCACAGCAATGGCTTCAAAACAACAATGTTAATGTCTTAAAGTGGCCAAGTCCAGATCTCAATTTACTGCAACTTCATAGAGCTTAATATGTTTTGCAGAGGAAAGGGGGAATATTTTTAGTGATACAGATCTATCTACACAGACTGAAAACTACTTGCCGTCTGAATTGCTTATAAAGTGATGGATATTGATTTTTTTTTTAGATTTCTGCTTTATTTAGAAAATGACAGCTGGAAGAGAGACAGGAAAGGCTGAGGGGAGAGATAGAGGAGGGGGGATAACATGCATACAAGGGCCAGAGCTGGAATCAAACCCAGTGATCAGTCTTCCATTACTTTTGTACCCAGTTTTAACCAGTTTGTAGAGATTTATTTCCCTGAAATTGAGATAAACATCTTTGCTAAGTTTGGAAGGTGTCAGTGGTGGAGAAAAACCCACAGAGACTTATTACTCAAGCCTGCTGCTCCTCTCAGGTCCGCATTTCAGTTTCAGCTCATTGTTTTGGTATTCCAGCCCAGAACTTTCTTCTCTTGTATTGCTCCCACCAGCAACTTTTCTAGACGGCAGACAGCTGTGTTTAGCATAAAACAGCTATGATAAAACTGATGTATACTACCTCCCTGACACCAAAAAACAGGGAGGAAAGAGGCCAAAAGTTGGTGACAAAAGTGAAATATTTATCCGCTTACAAACAGATATTTTTTCTCAGGAGTTGGTAAATAACAACTCAGACTCATAATGAACAAACTTTGGACAGGCTACTCCAAACAAATGCTAATGTTGTTCCACTTGAAGCATAAATAGGCTACTTTTTGCTAATAAGTTTTCCATATCCGATTTAAA
>JAPZDY010000008.1:17112375-17127740 GCA_029783645.1 Ctenochaetus hawaiiensis
TCGTTTTTGAATCGTATCGGCCACCACAAATCGTGATACAGATCGAATCGTTGTCAAAATGAATCGTTACACCCCTACTTCCTACTCATGCACATGATATATTCGCAGCGCTCACAGCATATACACTCACAAACATATGCAACCAGTAACAAGCCTGTTGAACCTCTTCCAACAGCCAGTTTGCTTTGTTTCACTTTGTAAGCTCCGTGTGTTTACCTAGTTTTGTGCTCTGCTTCTACATTCTTGACATTCTAATGTTTTGCTTAAATAAAATGTTCCTCGGGAGCATTTGCACTGCTTAACTTATATTTTACCAGAGTTATGTTTGCTCTGCTTGAGCTGGATATTTCAGAGGGCTTTCCAACTTGTGGACAAGAACACACACACACACACACACACACACACACACACACATATCTGCTGAGCCTGATTGAACTGGACTGGCTGGCGTTCTCACAGCATTAACTGTCACCACAGTGAGAGGTCAAACAGAAACAGTAACACAGCTTATATAAGTCACAATAACAGGAGCAGGGGGGAGAGAGGGCAAGAAGGATATGTGTGTGGGTGGGTGTATGTGTGTTTGTGTAAATCTGTGTATGTGTGTGCAAATAGATTTTAAGAGTAACTTGCAGTTTTTCTTGCAGTTTTTCCCAAAAAATGCTTCAATACTTTCTGAAAGTACTTAAGATTACACTTAGAAACTGTGTTGCTCGCTCATATCATCATTGAATCATATGTTTTATTTTCAAACATATCTATCTCTTGTTGTATCCTCACTGGAACACACCTAGCATAAATAACACTGAGCCTTTAAGCCAAACTGCAAGTTGAGTTCTCTTCACTTTGTGTGTAAGCAGAAACTGCTGACACTTGCTTCCCCAGATCCACTTTGTTTGCACCGATCCAACAACATCCAATCAAGTTTCAAAAGAAAACAAGAAGAAAAAGCATCTTATTACTGACTTACAGGTGAAAAAAAAATAACAGAAGCAATTTCATTTAAGTACAAAAGCTACACAGTGGTCACTAAAACGAGGAACTGCAGTAAAACACTTACAAACAGATGTGATAACGTCCAACGTTCTTTGACATTTGAAGTAGCACAAAGAGCAGCAAGACAAAGCTGTTTTGTTAAAGCAGCATTACTCAAGTTTAGGACTCGGGACTTGTCAGTATTGACTTGGGACTGGCCTCACTCGACTCTGGGCTTGAGTGTAAACACTTGAGACTTACTTGTAACTTGCAAAACACTGACTTTTTCCAACATCTGGAGAGCACAACAACAGGGAGGACATGATTTAGTCACAACAGACACACACTCACACACACAAACAGATGGATATCTATCATGTCACCTGCTTCTTTTTAACTTGTTTATCATAGCTGTGTAAGATGAGCTCTGCGGGGTTCCCACTGTGATGCTCACCAAGCGGTATGTGTGAATTCTACAATTGAACTGCTAAAAGTCAGTACACACAGAGAAACAACAAAAATCTTAAAAACAAGAATCGTTAAAAAGTGAAAATGTGGAACAAATTTTTCTATTTGTTCACAACAAAAAGTGTTGTTAGCACTGGGCGTGAAAGATAATCAGCAATTATTCTCCCCACATGAGTTCAGAAACACACATTCAGGTTTCAGGAAGAAGGTTATCAAAAGAAGAGAAAAAAAAACACACAGAATCTGGAAAGTCCAAGACTGATTTAGAAAGACAGTCTGCAGGGGAGGGGGGGCAGAGGGTGTAACGTCACATCACAAGAGGACAGAAGGCCAACAGAGGGAGAGAGAGGGTGAGGTGAGGAGAGGGAGAGAGGAGAGAGGGTGGGAGGGAGATTTTCTATAAGCAGAAGCTAAAGAGGTCAGACTGTTAGTTTCTGGGTCAGAGCGCATTAAACAAGCAGCCGCACTGAGCCGTCGTCCACGGCCCCTTGGCGACGCAGCAATGTGGACAGGCTTCTACCGACTGTGACCACACATTAGGCCCTGACTGCCAGCCATACAGATACAGCTCAGGGCATCAACACATAAAGTTGCCCTTTACTGTAATCCACAGCATAAATGGATACACACACACACACACACACAGACCTACATCTGAGAGGCCGGCAGCCAGCAGTGGGCCGTGTGCACTGACTGGCACGAATGTTAACCTTAGCTCTCATCAGTAATGGTCCCACGAACACCGCTGAGGGCATAAACATCGGGAGGTAACGCGTACAGGACATGGTATGGAATATATGTGACACAAGAATCATTTGCGAGTGTCGCTGAACTGTCAGCACAACAAGCCGCATGAACTAGTTTATTTTCAGTTTTACATTTCTGAGGTTTGTCAGCCTGTGACTTGTCTGAGAAGGATGCTGGAACTTCGCCATTCGGTCTTTAGTGGTGAAATGTCATCCAATCACACTGATGATCACTGGATGACATCACA
Source organism: Ctenochaetus hawaiiensis (assembly GCA_029783645.1). Classification (NCBI taxonomy): domain Eukaryota; kingdom Metazoa; phylum Chordata; class Actinopteri; order Acanthuriformes; family Acanthuridae; genus Ctenochaetus; species Ctenochaetus hawaiiensis. The sequence continues at coordinate 17,114,813 of JAPZDY010000008.1, forward strand.
CAGAAAAGAATAACTTGTTGAAGGCTCTTGCAGAATTATCTCCATTTGCCTCTAAACAAATGGTTGTTGATGGTTTCAAGGGGCACTGCAGTGAAGCAGAAGAACTTGTGAGAGACAGATTTGAAAAAGAGCTGAGTGAGGTCAACATGTCATGACTTATATATGAGCTTATAAGCTACAGTAACACTGCAGGCCATAGTGTTTGATTCTGATTTGTTGCTCTGATCAGATTCTCTTCTTTTGGGCTGAACACATTCATAAACCGGGCAAACTGTGGTGCAAAAGTAAGCTCAGATGCCAAATTTATGGTTTCCTTAATAAGTTGATATGCAGTGGAAACCAGTGACTCCATGGGCAGATGATGAAGAAAAAGATGATGAGAGGAAAGACCTATTTTTAACTATGTCTTTTTTGTTAAGCAGTGGCTGCCACCTAGGTATGAAAACTTGTGTTATGTGTAGTCAGAGCCATCGGATCATGACTTCAGTGTGTTCAACAGCTGCACAGAAAAAGATTGCATTCAAATTTCAAGATGTCAAAGGTCACTTTTAAGTAAATAAACCAGCAGCTCTCCTCACGAGTGTCATGATGAGACACTTAGTTCAGGCGAGTGAGTGATGTAAAAGTCACATAAATTCTGATATGACTGGTCAGACTGAGGTCAGACACAAAATCTGATCCGTATCTAATTTAGGACCAATATATGAAAGTGGCCCAAATCTAAATGGAAAAGATTTTGATTCCAGGTGGCTTGTGCTGTTCACACTGTAATGAAAAAAACTGATTTGAGTTAATGAGAGCAGTTTCAAATGAAGCAACTTGATTGTCATTTTTTGCCAGGCTGTCCACCCCCTGTTAGTATTACAAGCTTTGGGTAAAAACAGTGGTCTCTAAGCTAAAGCTGGGATAACCAGGGGATAATTTGATTTGACTAACATTATGCAATTTTTTGTTTAATAGGCTGATTAGAAACGTATCTCTAGCAAACTGAACCTCATGTATAAATATTGCTGTAATTCCTCTATAAAAAGGTCTTCAGTAAGAATAATGATTTTCTGATTCTACACATAAACTCATCTGCTGGTCTACACAGAGAGGCAGAGGACACCAACCAAATCTCAACACCTCATGCAGACCTGCATCAAGCATTCTGATTGGTTGATCCAACTTCCTGTTGGGAGGCTGTTTGAATATTAAAATAGGATGAGTGTAAACAGGAACTAAACAGGCCTGCTCGATCAATGTTAAGGTCTTAATCTTAGCACTTTTAGAACTTTTTGTCCATGTTAGCATAAAGTTAAGCATCAGTTAATTATTGACATAGAAATAATAGTTTAAAAAAACAATCCCAAGATAAGGTCCAAGAAAAAGTTTTTCCTGGGATTTTTACCCTTTTTAAATGCCCTTCACCGGCAGTGGACTTTGCTTAGCTGTTATTGAGATCCGTTGACATGGAGGTTCAGTAGCTAAACAAGAGTTCAAGGTGAAAGTCCTGACCAAAGCCAGTGATTTGACCTTGAGCTAAACTACCATGTTCATGTCAAGAGAGAACTTTTCATGCCCACTTTTTGTTATGTAAAGCCACTTTTATTGGCTATAGTAGTTATTTAAACTTGAATTACATTTAGAGAAATAAGCAGGAATGATAGTATTTTTTTTTGTTATGATACAGCCGAATATAGATATGTTTTTTAAATGAAGAGTACTGAAAAATCACCATATATTGGTAAAAGCTTCACAGCTTTTGACTATTTCTGATAACATCTATTCATTTGCAATCACAGGCTGAATGTGAGGATGTTCGGATGGCAGCTACTACAGAACAACACGTCACTTTCGCCTCATTCATAAACTAAGCTGTGGGTGAAAGGCCAAAATGTGACTTGGAAAGAAAAAAAAAGAGGAATAATCTTTCAAGGACAAATAATAGACCCAAGTGAACTGAAAGCAGCCATTAAACAAAAAGAGACAAGAGAGAGCCAGAGATAGAGGCAAATATCTTTCCAATTATCAGCTCTGGCGCATGTTCTTAAGAGCGAGCAGAAAGAACAGGTTATTAAGTTTTAATGCATCACAGCATAGCACCATTCAAGGCCTTCTCCCTCATTAGACCTACCACCAGCCTCGCAGTGTGTGTGTGTATGCACGCATGTGTAAGTACATGTTCACAGCTAAGCACCTCACATACAACACTAAACACTTAAACAGTGGTAATGAGAGTGTGAGTGCTGGCTAGTCCACTTACAGAGGGAATAATTGCAGATTTAGCCAACAAGGGCATTTTCATTCCCTCGTATAGACGGGATTAGTGCGCATACAGAAAACAGGAGTCACATTTTCCTAATAAAACCACTCAACAGGAGAGAAAATGCTGTTGGAACTATGCCCAAAGAATGTATACAATATGGATGAAAGCATTTGATAAATCCTTGAGATTTAATCACATTTTCTGGATGTTACATTTTTTTCTCATGAAGGAAAACAGAGGTAAGACCGGAGGTAATGCTTAAAGAAAAACACCGCTGAGCCACGGTGCAACAATTCCTTATGGGATACCGGCCTGACTTCTGAAATTCATTCCTTGCCTTTTCAAAGCAAACAAATGATGGCATTTTGTGGATGATATATTACCCAGCTTGATGTCTGCGTGTGTGTGTGTGCACAGTGCAGGTTTGATTCCTCAAACAATTAACTCTCCTTATTGCAAATCCACACAATAATACCTGAGGGAATCAATCTGACCATAAAGCTGGATTCCTCTCTATAAATAAGAGAATCACAAATATCATGATGGAAGTGGAAAGAGGAGAAAGGAAGAGAAAAAACATGACCTCTCTGTAAAAAGGAGTCACTGATAAACTTGATAAACCTGTAAAACTTGGCCTTTGTGTAAAGCCACTTGGCATGCTGGGACATTTATGCAGACAGGGGCCACCATACGAACGCATTAGCAGGACGGCACACGGTTTTAACATCCAATCCAAGTCCCTCGGATCAATGAAGAAGTATTGGCTGTGGTGCTTCTGTTCAGTCAGCCACTAACTCTCCTTCTGTCCATTTCTGCATCCAGTGATCATCACCATGTGTGCAAACTGTGGCCCCGAGTCTGATGAGGATGATTTTCCATAGATGGGATGATTAATGTGCCTGCTCTAAGATGCTGAGTGAGATTGATGCTGCCCGCTATCCCCTCCATGCCTAATCTTTCATCCTTACAGTAAATATGACACAATGTCCATATGCAAGCGAAAACCGCCTGATTACAAACAGCTTGCGAGCCCTCGTCCCTTTTTAATGATTACATCCAAAGGCACTCTCTCAGTCAAACGGCTGTTTCCCCTAATGAAATTAGCCAATCGCACTATCTTCTTCCTTTGCGCATGAGGTAAGGAGTTTCCACAGGGGTCACTTGGCTAAGTAACCCTCGTTAAGCAACTCTAATGCAAATGAGATGCAAATCTGGCTAAAACGGAACACTGGTTAATTTGGCCTCCTGACATTGCAAACAGTCACTGGGGGATCCGATGCAAATTACATGCAAATGACAACTGACGGTCTTTGTCTCTATTGGCTAAAGGGTAGGAGCCTATGGGGCCGGGTTCACGTCTGATTTTGTCTATGCAAATATTTGATGTATCCAAGTGGAACTAAAGAAAGTAAATACCCACTGGAGAGATGGGTGGAGGTTCACAACAGGTCAGGAGGCTGTCATCACAACAGCTGAAGCAGTATACACCCACACCGTGTGGCCCGGCACAAGAGAGGAAAAATACAGACCTCAAACCAGAGAACAAGAGGCAAGTAGACATTACATTCCAACCGCTTCACATTTACCAAAGCCAGGACCCAGCTGTGTGTGATCCGGCCAACTCCTACATCATCTGGAGCCATGTCTCGTATATTCACTTCTCAGATTGAGGCCTGTTAAGCCCACGTATAAATATGGCGGTCTGGTCAGCTTTTGTGTTAACACTGATGGAGGGTGAATCCAAAGCCAAAACCCCCCTGAGAAGAGGTCAGACCTTTGCACAGACAAGCCCCTAAAGGCCACGTGACAGAAGGAAATCACTTTCTCTACTGCTCGCGCCGTACGGCCGACCTGCAGTATGGATTTCTGGCGACAGGAGCATTTAATTGATCCCCTCTCCATCCTCACTCAACCATCAACAGCACTGGAAAATAACGTGTGCCAGTTTCTGCTTATTTTTAGAGGGACTGCTGCTTTTCTTCTCTTAAGTGTACATTTAAATCCTGCACTTTCTCATACTTGCAGCTCTATACCTCCAAGAGTTTCCTATTTCAGGTTTCACCTTCATGAAGCCAACATTTCAAAGCAAAATATATAATGACAGGTTGCTAACTCTGTCCTTTTCAAAAGGCACCTCTGAAGACTGCAAGTCCACTTTTGTATGAATAGGAAGGACAAAACCTAATTGTCAGTAACCCAAAGTTCCACATTCAACATTTGTATCTTTGAGGCTTGGGGAGGGATCGTGCAGTGATGTTTTGAAGAATCCACCGTAAACTCTTTTGAGGAGGAGGCGCCGCCTGAGCCCACTACAAGGCTTCACTTCGCACAAGGCCATCTAATGAAGGGGTGAAGATGAAGAACGAGTCATGTGGATGTTAACTTAGATTACTTAGTTACTGAACAGAACTTTGTTTTTGTGTCCTAAAAAGGAAAAATCCACTAACACTGGCCTCATGTGACCTTAATTTTCTTAAGAGAGTGTGCCAGAGTGTGACAGCAATAAGATATGCTTTGAAAGTACTGAAGGAATAAGGAAACAAACATTCTTTGTGTGCTTCTGCCAGAATTAAATTTGATGTGAAATCATTGGATTTAAAATGGAATCACTTTTATTGTTGAGCTATGCTTTGATGAACTTTTATATCACTTTAAAACCCGCACTTCTGTTAGACTGCAAATCATCCCAACAGTGCTGACTTTTGAGGGATCAGAGAGCCAAAATGGGGGAAGATGTTGTGGCTTAAAGCTGCGTTGTAGTAACCACTTTTATTTAGCCCACATGTTGACGTATAAACTGCTCCATAAAAGAGAACTCCTCTACAACATTATTGCTTCTGTTTGACATCAAAAGCGTGAGCCATGATATCCTTTGGTTACATAAGGCCATATAGCACTGTAGCTAACCTTGTTAACAGGACTTCACACATGTTTTATAAATAAATGAACAGTTACTTTCAGTGTATTTAAGACAAACATAGGTATAAGAATGCGCTATGGAGGTCACAACATGATCCCACAATCCCACAGCACAGTTGCACCTGCCAACACTGTGAGGTTTTGGATGAGAACAAGCCAGACCTTCAGTCACAAGTGCCCTATCAGTCACAGCTATGTTCAGACTTCTGAAAATGACCTCAGTTTTTTGGAATTAACCACAAAGTCAGCTAGACTGTGGCTCATAATTCTAAGTCTAAACCTGATCATAAATTTGATGAACTGTTGCACCTCTGCTGCTGTCATAGAGAGGGCTGAGACGGGATAATTCCAGAAATGGAGATAACTCTGCACGCTGGCAGAAACTGAAAAGTGTCTTTCATGCTGCTGTACATGGAAAAAGTGAGGGACGTAGCCGCATGGAGAAAGCATGAAGAGAGCTTGAGAGGGAATGTTACAAATTTATAGCTTTCCACACTTGAAAGTTGATTTCACTCTGATTTGTCTGAATAGTGGGTTCTTATCTTAATTGAAGAGAACATGACATGTTGTTAAGCTTTGAGCAGAGAGGAGGCACATTCAGACTCACAGATGTTTTTCTCCGCAAGGAAGAGTTGCTGCTTTTTTTTCCCCCTTTTTGAAAAAAGTCCAAGATCTGCTTTTTCAATTACCATGACGGACTGGGAGCAAAATCAGTTGATGTTTTAATAAGATGGCTGTAGATACAGTTTACTAAAAAGGGTGTGTACCTCAATAAATGCAGCTGAATAAGCTGCTCTTCAGCATCTTGGTCCATCAGTGATGATCGGGCCGCAGGTTTGTACTGAATCATTCACTGTTAAGTCTGAAACCACCTCTCTGCTACAGACAGACTGAGATGTAACCACAGGTGCTTCTCACTTGTACTGTCATGGTCATCTGTTGATCCTCCTCAATATATCCAGAGGCCCTCTTAGTCAGACTGCACAGCAAACAAGCGCACCTATCTCTTTAGTATACTCTGCACACCAAGAGCTACTGGTGATGAATCAAACTACTCCTGTCCTGCTCTCTCACTATTCATTTCATTCATAAACCCAAAATATTGTTAAAGCAGCCGATTGGGTGAGAGCGTGCTACGCAAAAAGACGGCGTGCTCTCGGTAGCCAATAAGAGACCAGTAGTATGCTAGCTCCCTCTTTAACCCTCTCTCATTTTTGTTCTTCCTCTCCCTCTCTCCTTCTCTCTCTCTCTCTCGCTCCCTGCCTCCGTGCATTACAGCAGTCAAAACAACAGCCTGTCTGAGGAGAGCGCAGCATAGAAACAAGTGCTATATTTTAAGGAAGGAGGAGGGGGGGGGCAGCTGGACAAGACAATCAACCTACATTTCCAGGGTGGATTGCACTTGCTCCGAGTCACTCCTAAACTCCCCGAGGGACAGAGTCTTAAGTGGTGACTTAGTCCTATCTCACCCTATAAGTCCAGCCATCTGTGTGTGTGTTTTGTCCGGCACTTTAAGACCGCCTCCTGTACGTCATTTGCTCGTAGGTGACGGGGGAAAAGCACTCTAAAAATGAAACTTTATTGACCAATTGATCGGCTGATTGACAGCTACATTGACTGATCTTTAACAGAGCCCTCTTGAGATGAGAGGGGGCTGACGTCAGGCCTAATTCAATATGACCCGATTCAATATTCACTTTGTTTTTTTTTTTTCATGTGCAAATCTTTGTGGCAAAGAGAGGACATGAAAAAAGAAAACAACAGAAACACACATGAATCAATAATAGCAGTGATCCAGTGACTCTCCATGAACTCAGAGAGTGTGTGCCACAGTTTGTGGGTAACTGGGTTGACAGAGTTTAAATGGGGTTTTGAGGTGCAACACTGCCATCTATGGATCAGTCTGGATGCTGCAGGCTCCCGACAGATTACATCATCAAGTTGAGGGCACTGATGTGTTTTTCTCAGATGCTGTGGGCTCAGACAAAGAAAAGCAGACACACTTGTTTTCTACGCAGGAAAGAAAATGAAGAAAGTTTAAAAAGTATCTGCGGATAGAAAAAAGGCACATCAGAAGTTTCTGGTACACATTTTCTTTTCTGAAGAATCTTAACATCTACTTGACTTCAGAAAAATATGATGTAATCATTCACCGACTGACAACAACTACCAATCTGAGCCGATAACAGCACGCCTTGACTAATATCTAGTCTTCTGCTGAAGATTATAGGTAAAGGTTATTTTTTCTATGGGTTATAAATATGAATGTGAGATGTGTACTTACAATAAGCAGAAAAATCTATTCATAATAACTTGTTAATGTCACTGTAGAAAACACTAACCTACATGACAACCATATAAATGGTCAGCCTTGTGTTTTGCACATATGAGCAGTAAACAGCCTGAGTGAATAGCAATCAGGTCAGTCGAGGCAATGAGGTCAAAATGTGTGTTTTAAACCATTTACCCTCAGCCTTGTAACTAGGTTATCTATTGCTGTTTACCAGATTATATACACATTGACCCAGCTTTTTCATGTAACTCTTATAAAAGCCTTTTTCATGTGGGAGGATGTAAGCTATTTTAAAAAGTACTTAATGACCTGTAATGTCTTAAAAGTTCAGACTTTGATGAGAGGACAAACTGTCTCATGACCATGTCATGTCATGTCCATCCTGCTGCAGCTCTGCTGGCTGAAAGAAGTGTTCGCAGCTGAACCAGCCGCACTCATAACTGACTAATTTGAGGGTCTCATTTCTTTAAAAACTTTCCTTAGCAATGAATTGATAATAATGAAGTAAACATTTCCACTGTCATGTTTTGACACGGCAGCCAAACAGAGTCCAACTGTATTTAGTTATTTTAACAACATTCCCACTTGATGCCACATTCATTAAAGTGGATTCCCAAAAGGAGATGGACAACGCTGTCCCACATACAGCAGTTTAAAAACATCCCAGCTGTGTGATTATGGCAGGGATTGTGTGGGATTACACTGCCTCCTAGTGTCTGCATGCATGCTAATGCTACAAACTGTAGACTGAGTGAACATCCAAATGAACATGAACAGAACATGATGATTGTTCTTTTCAAAGAACAGACCAGTGGCAACAAAAATACTTGATTAGAAAAAGAAATAAAAATCACTCTCTAGTTATTTAATGATGAACATATGCAGCTAAACCAATGTCTAGTTATAATCTCTTCTTAAGTGACGACGGCGTAAAAACTGTTGCCAGCATGTAAAAACTGAAAGCATTATGAAACACCCATCTGAGCTTCAACTTCCACTCTTAAGACAACTCTGAAAACATGAGTGGAGCGATCTTTAGAGAAATTTACTTTATGACCTTCATTCAAGAATTAATATTTATGTAAGATGCTCTGAGGCCACGATTTCAAGTATGCAGACACAAATATTGATTTTTTTTTTAAAACATAGTTTTCTATCTTTTCTATCTTAAGTTTTTTAAAAAAAAAACAAAACTCTAAAATGGGGCTGTAAACACATCTACTCTTCTCCCTCATTAAGAAATTCTGGATCTATCAATCACAGGCCTCATGCCCCGCCCACTAACACTGCTTGCGTAGAGTTGAAGGGGCACTGTGCATCAAAATGGACAACATTCAGCATCTGGATGGAACATTGGAGAGGTTCAGCCAATGGCTGGACCATCAGACCCAGACTCAGATGAAGATTCAGTTGGGCCCAAAAATCTGCCACTCGGAGACTTATCAGAATTGTTTTTTTTGTTTTTTTTTGTTAGCTTGTAACTAGCAATGACTGACACAGTATTAGAAGTTGAGCCACTGGAAACTCTCTAATGACAAATAAACTTTTTGCTGAAGGTTTCAGTTTTCTTTGCTGTGTTCGTTTTTAGAATTTGTGACATACCAAGTGTAGCTTGCCCGAATGTAGCTGTAATTTCAGATTTTATGGATGTGCGCAGACACCGGCCCCTTCAGAGGATGAATGTGAAGATACCTCTGTATTGATAAGCTTTGAACAGAAATATCAATATAGTCAAAGTCTGACATTTTAAGGAGATGTAAACATTAAGTAGAATGGATCTTTAAATATCTTAAAACATAAGTCAGAACTCCTGATTTACTTCAGAATACATTTAAAATAGTGAAAAGTGATTAAAGCACAATGGAAAGGGGAGCCAATAACAATATGTGAACATGTCTCCATTTATTTCAGTTTGTTACAGTACTTCCTTTCACCTGAACTGAAAATGTCAGCTACATAAAAGCTTTTCAGCCCTCAAGGTCTTCTGGGAAAAAAAAGGTGTATACGGTACAAATTTGGTATATTGTAGGTTAAAGTGGTTTGTCAAGTAAAGAAGAATCTTAGAGGTCACTGAGTACAATAAGAATAAAAAAATCAATGACAAGAAGTTCTGAACAGATAATTTAAAAAAAAATCCAACACCATTATAACTGGAGACCTTAGTTAACAAGCAAGCGTCACCTTTTTAAGACTGCCTAGAGTCTCCTTGTATTATTTTTTTATGAAAGTTATTCCAAACTACTACAACAGACAGAGAGGCCAAAGTTGAAAACTGCAGCGTTTCTGAATGATCAAACCTGTTTAAGACACTTTGTATCTCAAGCGTCAGAGAAGTCCACCCTGGTTTGAGGTCACTTCAGGAGGACGAGCTATTTAGATAGCTTCAAGGCTTTGACAGCTTCCATTTGGAGTTACTGTTCGTTGAAGCAAAACGGAATTTAACTATTAGAATAGCCAAAAGGGTAGAAATCCTAAATTGAGAGACTTTTTTTCAGGTTTGTCACCGTACACATCTGGTTTTAAGAGAAATCAATTAACAAAAACTAGAGAATGTTGTCACTGCTTTCATTTCAAAAGATAAAGGCTTGTTTTCAACAGCAGGTACAGTTCTCTTAACACTGATCATTGAGAGCACTTGTCAAATGCTCATCACAGCATGCAGGTTTTCAGTTTGATGTTTCAGATTTCTATGTCCTTAATAAACAGAAAAATTGAAAAAAAATGAAAAATAACTAAACTGACACTATCAAAGACCTGGACACACCTGACACAGACTGGCACATATTAAATTACAGTGTCATCGAGGACATGTTTTATGTGGGACAGTCAGAGGTTTGTCAATGCAAAGAGAAGCAAGTCAGCGCTTTCATTTGCTTTATGTGTTGCTAATTAATGAATGCCCTTTAACAGCCTCAGTGGGAAAGACAGGCTCTGTTACTGTAGACACACAAGTTACTGTCACTGATTTTAGGAAACTTGAACAGGCACATGGATCTTTGTCAGGAGGGCTAATTGATAACTTCCTTAATCATTAGTATTGCAACAATCTAGATAAACCACTCCAAACAACAGAAAAAAAAACTTTTAGGAGCCAAAAACTGAGGAGCCAAAACTCAACTCAAATAAAAGCCCAGCCAAGGAATGAGACGACGTGCCAGGATCAGTACTGGCCCAGTGTTGATCTTCAGGAAGGAGTAAGATCAGTACTATCAGCAGATTCCCAGAGTAGCCTATATGTATTAGAAACTGTATCAAGCAACAGACAGCTGGACCCTGCATCCCTTAAAGCAGAGCCACAGAGGACATGTTGGGTTTTTTACCTGTTCAAAGCTTTAAATCAACACCTTTTTAATGCTAAGTCATTAGGCTTTGTTGTGTAAATCATCCAGACCACCACCGCAGGATCCTGGGACTTCACTGGTAAGGAGTAAGTCCTGGTTTAGACAGAAGGACACTTGGGAAGGACAAAGATGCCGCAGTTGAAAGACCTGAAACACAGTGTTTTGTCTAAAAAGATGCATGTCAAGTCCTAAGTCCTAAAGCCAACAAGGAGGCCATAAAAGAACTCACATGGACTCTTCAGGCACAAAGCTATTTCAAGACATCTCCAATGTGATGCTGCTGGGTTAATGACCTCCTCCACATACCTGAGCTCCAGGAAATCCAAGTCATATTGTCCAGGATAGGCAAATGGAAGTAGGGAAAAAAAAACCTCACATTCAAGTTTGCGCTTTGTTCCTTTATTGTATCCCATTGTTATCCTGTTTGTGGGAAGATGTCTCCAAAAAATACTGTTATTTCCAAAATGGCTGTTCACTGAGGCGTATCCACAGGCATTTGGTCCAGGTCAACAGAGAAGAGATCAGTGATGCCCTCATTCTCAGCCAGGCTCAGGAGATACTCCTCTCCATCAACAGAGAAGGCCAGAGGTGGAGAGAGGGTGACAAAGCTCTGCTGATCTTCAGAGGGGGGTTGGAGGGAAACAGGGGCGACAGTGGCTGGTGATGCGCGCCGTGTCGGCTCGGACTGTTGGCTGGAGATACTACTGATTCCAGAGGAATGGTTAGCAACGTCTGGAAAGATAAAAGCGGTGTGGATAAGGAGACATAGAGAAAGAAACAGCCATAGTTGTACAAGACGAAAGAGGGAACAGGGTTTTTGAGGTGAAACAGACTGAGCACAGTTATTTTCTTCACCACAGAGTTGTTAAACTGTTTAAAGGGATAAAATGCATGAATTGTCTGTTACTGTTTGCAAACACAACATTTAAACTTGGCCCCTCTCCAGCTTAACTAGACCGAGAGCAGCAGCAGCGGTCGAGTGAGCTAGAAAACGAATGAAGAGAGGGAGTCGACTTGAGAAGAGCAGCGAATCAGAGAATAAAAATGTTATTTTCTGACTGTGTCACGGCGGTAACTCTCTAAAGCACAAATAAACACACCCACACCTCTGCAGAATGCTGCTGTGATGCTGCATTTTCTTTTCTCTGCCGTTTGTGCGTGTGAGTAAACACACAGACATGCAGCTAGCTCATGACAAAGCGATGAGACAGTGATGCAACCTGGTCACTGTGTTTTATAGAGTCTCAAATTTGTGCTGTTATTGGCTGGGGGCTTCACACCACGGCCTAAAGGCTGACCACCGGAGAACATCCCAGACAGCAAAATAAGATGGAAATACGACATGAAAGGACGAGGGCCATCTCTGCAGATACAGATACCATGGCCATAAATGAGCCATGAGTGACCCATTGCTGCCTTTTCAGAAGATAAAAATGTTGACAACTGACAAGTAAACAGTGTCAAATAAGTACTGCTCAGTCTTTTCTCTGTTTTGTTTATTCACTACAGCTGAACTCTATGACAGTAGCAAGGGTTTTACCTGCCTGCACAACCACACACTGAGTGCTTGCGCACAGGGTAAAAAGAGTGGGGAGAGAGACCCCGGTGCAGTTGGTTATAAAAGCTGTAAATGCATCATGGTTATTTTTTAGAGATAAAGTCACTTCCACAGGCTGAAAACCCGCTACATCTAGGGAGCGAGTTGACAGTGCTGTGGGCATGATCATATTTTGACTCATGAGTGATCACAGAGAGGAGGGGCCACTTACAGACAGCTCTGTTGTGTTTGTGTGAGACACTACAATGGCAACAGGTCTTACTCATTATGAGAGTGTCTGTATTTGTGACATTATTAAAGAGAGAGAAAAAAGAAATTAGGATGGCCTTGTATACCATAATACCCAAACCTAAAGTTTCTGTTTTCAAAATTGCAAACAGTATCAAACTATTCAATTTGAAAATAAATATTAACATTTTTTTTAATCCACAATTTGTGCAATATAATCCAAGTGCTATTTATCTAGTCAAATACAGTGGTCCCTCATTTATAGCGGGGGTTACGTTCTAAAAATAACCCGCAATAGGCGAAATCCGCGAAGTAGTCAGCTTTATTTTTTACAATTATTA
>JAPZDY010000008.1:17139432-17153327 GCA_029783645.1 Ctenochaetus hawaiiensis
ATGAATTAACATAAATTGGCTTAACAAACTAATTCAGTCTATTTTCTCCATGTTGTCTGACATTATAATACAGCAGGTAAGTACACAGAGTGGCCAGTTTATAGGTTACATCTGTAAAATCCAGTCCAATTCAGTACAACAGTTCAGGCATAAATTCTGCCTTTACAAAGACAGTAATGTTTTGATTGACACCATCATGTTTTAAATTTACTATACTCTTATTGTTGTCGCTTTAGCTTGCAGTGGTGTTGAGTTGGACTGCATTGTATTGAAAGGTGTTTCTAATGATTTGCCCATCTATCTAACAATTATGAGGGTTAAGGTTAGAAACACATGTTAATATAATGCAGACACCACCACTAACAAATACCTCACTAATAAAATTGCCACAACACCTCTCAAAGTCTAACAAAATCCCTCTTATAGTAGAACATATGACAGAGCAGTTGTACATATTTGTGGAAAGTTTAGTTTTTCATGTAAAATATATTGCAGCTACATTTATCAATATCATTTCAGGGGTGCTTTCACACCTGTACTTCTGTTATTTGATGAATAAAGGGAAAAAGGCAACAAGTAGAGAGCTAGGATAACAAACATGTAGAAAAATCAAATTCCTGGGTCTGACAGCAGGTCAACATGTTGCACTTTGCAGAACCTTGTGTGTTTATTTATCTTGTCTGCAGTCATAAACAGCTCATGAAGAAATAATGAATTATAGGCATTAATAGTAGAGACTGCAACTGAACCCCAAACGGTGGTAAACAGGAAAAACAGGAGAAAAAGAGGCATCAGGGAACCCAGTTTTTGGAAGGGATAACAACTGTGCATCTGTACTTTAAATTACATTATGTTGCCCAACTGCTGGGATGCAAACAGCGAAACACAGACTCAAAACACCATGCTGTTAGTCCTTTTTTATGTGATCATACATACATATCACCATGATTACCGTATCTCATAAATATGTACCTTTCCTTTACTAATAAAAAATTTAACAACAGCAGATAAATATATAATCTTTCAAATTCAAGCATCTACTATCACATGTCCTTCCAAAAAACAAACAAACATAGATCCAGACCTAGACCTGCCTTTTCACAGGGATCTCACCCCAGGTGTTGTGTCAACGCTAGAGTTTGACTGACAGCTTTTACACCAGCTGACACAGCCTGAACCCAACTTGCAAGAGCACCATAATTAATTCTATCACGCCAAACAGGTTAAGTAGGAAAGTCACTCAATAGTTTCAAGTCTCTTTCAATAGTCTGTTTTTAAAGTTGACAGAGAGCAGTAAAGTATCCTTGTCTGCTTTTGGCATCGGGCTGTTCATGAATGTCATTAGGGATTTTCTCTGTTTTCCGTCACTCACAAGGCCATCATTCAGTATATATTCATGGTCAATTATGTTTCCAGCTTTCTTTGGAATTTGGTTAATTCTGTCCAGTATGTTTTTACATGTCTTCCAACACTGCCTGCATTTACTCTCTTCCAGCTGCCATAGCTAAGGGGATCTCAGAGGTAGAGCCCACAGTAATATTGCAAAACGGAGCACCTCCTGGAAAAAAGAATACCACAGTCCTGTTACCAGAACTGGAGTACCGGGAAAAAGGGAAGGACAGTACTGCAAAAGAGCGTGAAGGCAAAAAGCAAAACACAATTGGAATCAATAACAACAGTATTATACACGCACTGGACTCCAAACTACAGGAGACAGAGTACATAGAAAACTACGCCGGGACAAAGAGACTGAACAACGACCTGGCAGGAGAAAACACGCACGCTGATTCCAACACACACTCTACTTCTAAAGAGGAAATGGGGGGTACGGGGAAGAACTACAAAAATGCCAGCGGGGGTGGGGGTAACATTTCCAACTCGTCTCCGCGGAATCACAGTTCATCAAACGGCAGCGTGCCACCGGGCTGCTCGACCAATAAGAATGAGAAGAAGCAGAAGGGGGCAGGGAAGGGCCAGAAGGACCCGTTGGAGAACTGCATCCCAAACAACCAGCTGGGCAAACCAGATGCTCTTGTACGGTAAGACACACGGTGCCCCACAGTTTCAGGTACCTTTGCTGTGTTTGCATATGGTGTGGTTTCCTGGAGCTACCTTTAATTGTGTCTGGGCCCTCTATGTTTTTGTTTTCATTGCGAAAGGCTGGAGCAGGATGTGAAGCGTCTGAAGGCAGATCTTCAGGCCAACAGGCAGTTGGAGTCAGAGCTGCGGAGTCAGCTTTCCTCTCTGAGCGGCCAGGACCGCAGCCTCCGCTCTGAGCTTGGCCAACTCCGCCAGGACAACGAGCTGCTGCAGAACAAGTGAGCACATGTACAGCAGAACATAGGGTTGCGTATGCCCATCAGATCTCCAACACAAGTTGTACTTACAATGTCACACAAGAAATACATCATCTGGTTAAGGTGGACTTAAACTACAGGAGCTATGGGTTGATTTATCCCTGTTACCTCCCTTCGAATGATCAGAGAACTTTTTTTCTTGGATCTTGGTTGGAGCAGATGTTTGGCTGAAAATATGTGGTAATGTGAGAGGTTTACGAATTTAGTCTGAAACCTCCACAACTGCTTGCAGGCTCATTGCAAAAACTTTGATCATTCCAAACATGTTGGATATTAAGGGGTTAAATTCTGGTTGATAATGTCATTGCTTTTCCAAGTGGGACCACAGTAGCCTTTTAGAAGCATAAGCCAAAAGGGTAGACAGGGTTTTTCTTAACTCTATATTCATTTTTATGGTGTTTGATAAGTTTGTGGCCTAATTTAGAAGTTACACGCCTCTGTTACGTGGATGTGTAGCTCAACCATTTGAGTGATTATGCAGAAGGTTTAAGGTTTATAACTCTTGGGGTTTTTACTGTTTTGAGTTATTGAAAATTTCTAGTCCGCACTGTCTGAGAAAATGGACAACATCCTCCTCTATGCAGTTATTCAGGGATAAGAACTGGTCCATCAACCTGCCAGTTCACCTTATTTGGCTCCATCAGACTACTGCATCTTCCCCAAGATTAAATAGAGCCCAGTGCTTTCCATTTCAACAGCAATGATGACATCATTGCTGCTGTGGGCCACTTGCCGAAAGTCAAAGACACAGACTTTTAAAATCAATGGGATTCTTATGCTCTATGACTGCTGCACTAAGTGTGGAAATATAAAGTGAGGACAATATGATCTAATAATGACTCCTTCTGTCATAGGTCATGAACTTAACAATCATGCCTTTGTTCTTCACACAACTTTGTTTGTCATTTTCTGTACTAAAAACTACCAATTCTGTTCATGCCTTTAAGCGTGTATAGGTGCTGCTGAAGATACAGCACATTGATGAACAAATCTTTAACACAATACCAGTAAAACTTAACTGACTGTACTGAATTCCCTGACAAATTAGATTTCAGCAGATGAGCTCCATCACCTGACTTACAGGGTTGTCAACTCAGCACAAAGTAAGACTGTTACTTCCTTCTGAAAAAACTTAATTTATGACCACCAAACCCACAATCACACAATTTTTCAATTCTGCCTGAGCAATTAACCTTATAACAGTGCTTTTAAAAGCTAGTTTTGTACTTAACACGGCTGAACACTTTGACCTGGCAAAAGCCTGAAATTGACCACTGACACTAACTGGAGACAATTACTGCACCGCCCCAACTACTGTCTGTGAAGCACCAGGGTTTGAAAGGGTAGTGAGTTTATGACCTTTTATGTCTATGGGTGACTTGTAGGTTGTGTAACAACAAAGTGTCTCTTTCTCTAGAGGTGTCTGGCTGAGCCTTTGCATAAACATTGCTTTCTCTGTTAAGCCCTTAACACACCAAACCAACATTAGGAGGTCGACTGTTGCATTGCCTCAAAAAGTTGAACTTACACACACTGCAAAGACTGCAGGCCACAGCCAGCTAGCATGTACGCTAGCAAAACAATTCTAAAAATTTCCTGAACTGAGAAAATATGTCTAATATATAATTGCTGACACTGGCCGTATCAGCTCAGGGCCTTTAAAGAGAAGAAAGGAAGAGGCACATGATAAAAATAAAGGGGAACCCAAATGGCTGAAATCATGGAAACTTTGGTGTCAGGCTCAAGGGATTTTCCTGAACCTTTTTCTGGGAGCTGGATTTACATAAAAATGCATGATTATAAAAGCTTTGCCTGGCTCTTTTTGATAAGTTCCACATGATGAAGGAACTTATTATGCTGAATTGTCCGAAAAGACAACAACACAGCCATGATAGGCTTAGAGCTCAAAAATTAAGGGCAATAGCTGCGCAATGATGGCCTGACACTGGCATACCGTGCACTGACCGGCGCAGATAATGTGCTTATGACTACAACGATGGCCAGAGGCTGCAAGAGTGGAAGTGATCAATGAGTTACAGAGGCACTATAAGCTCAATCTCGGGAAACAACCAAAATACAAATTTTTTTATCTTCCACCGGGTACAAAGTGTGTTTGCCTCATAATCCATCAAGGTTAACTATGTTCTTCTCCACACTTTAGGCTCCACAGTGCTGTCCAGGCCAAGCAAAAAGATAAGCAGACCATCTCCCAGCTAGAGAAAAGGCTAAAGGCTGAGCAGGAGGCGCGTGCCCTCGCTGAGAAACAGCTGGCCGAGGAGAGGAAGAGGAAGAAGATGGAAGAGGCCACCGCCGCCAGAGCTGTAGCATTAGCAGCAGCCACCAGGTACTCATTAGATCAGAGTGTATTTGTCATTTTATTTTGCTCTTTTAATGGTCTGCCTCTGATGAGCGAGTAAGAGCCTCTGTTCAGCAACTTGTTCAGCGAGTAGAGGAGGCCAGCAAAGTCAGAGAGAGGCAACCTGGATAAACAGTGTGTAAAGCTAAACATCCACCTAAATCCACTTTTAATCCCTAAAGTTAAACAAATAAAGTCTGAGCTTTCCACTCTCTGTAAACGGCTTCAGATTGAAGCAGAATGTTGAATGTTTATATTTCGAGAGGTTCTAGCTCAGCCTCCAGGTTTCTGCACCCAAACACCCTGGCGCTGTTTTTTTTTTTTTTTTGTTTACGTCTGTCTTATATGTGACCTTACTATGAACTTATAACATCACTGTGGTCAGTTGTGGTTCAGCCCCATGTCCCATGTGTCTTTATAATATTTACAAAGTTCATAATAAGAATGCAGATCAGCTTTATTTATGTGAATTATTGAAATACCCTTTGTTCTCTAGTGGAAGACTGTTAAACCATACAACATAACTAACATGTATCATCTCATTTTCACACATACTCATATTGCCTGACTGGGTCTTACAGTTAACCATTTTTAATTGTCTTTGTGGACAACCTCAAGCCACAGATCTCCTATTTTCATTGTTTGTTCTCTATGAGGAAGGAAGAAAATTATAAACTAAGTTTTTTTTTTGTCTTTTGTTTACACACAAAATGTGACGCAGCATTTTTTAGACATGGTGCAACTTTATTGTCCTTAGTTTGACACTGGCGCTTCATAGCGCTAAACCAAATGGCAACATTGTTATTTTGAGTACAGTAAAGTTACATATGCCTGCTCTTATCTACTGCAAATGACTGGAATGCCTAGCTATGCCCTTAATTATGCATAATTATAAGCCTTACTGTAATTTAATCAAGTAAGCTCTATAAACAATGCCCACCTGTACAGCTGAAGTTTATTTCTGCTCTAAAGCTTTGAATTTCAATACGGGGGGTCTTTAGGGATGGTCTCACTTTTTGAGCACCCTCAAGAGGCCATTTGCAGACCCCCAGATGCCTCGGTTTATTTTTTAACATGTATGCTTTTTCCACCAATAAAAGTGATAACTCCTCTCTCCTGTCCGACAGAGTGGAGTCAACTGACTCTCTGCGTGGTCGTATCAGAGAGCTGGAGACAGAGTGTAAGAAGCTCAGCATGGACATGAAACTTAAGGAGGAGCAGATTAGGGATCTGGAGGGCAAGTGTCAGGTGAGAAGAAATAACTCTTTTTTTCTAATACTGTTTAAGTTAGTGAGCGTGTGTATTCTTAGTGGTTAAAGAAACTGTAAAACACCTATGTACCTTATCCAATGCATTAGCCTACTTATAATAATTTTCTATCAGTTTTAAAAAGTTGGAGTGTAACCATCTTGATCTGTTTCCCATTCTTACTTTGTTTTTGCTATCCTGTGACATACTACAGGAACTGCGAAAGTATAAAGAAAACGAGAAGGACACAGAGGTGTTGATGTCAGCATTGTCAGCCATGCAGGAGAAGACCCAACATCTGGAGAACAGCCTCAGTGCTGAAACCAGGATCAAACTGGACCTCTTTTCTGCATTGGGAGACGCCAAGAGGCAGCTGGAGATAGCACAAGGTAGCTGTTGATTGAAGCGATGCAGTAATTTACTGATGTTACTGTTGGGAATTGGTATCTAGTGTTACAAGTTCTTAAACAGAGTCAAAACTTACTTGTTTGCAAGGCATACATTATCTAAGGGACAGAGGATGTCAACTGAACCCTGCATCTGTCTAAAAGTGGTCACAATCAGTGACCAGAAGTTAAATTCCTCCACCTAAGTACAACGATGATTTCCAAAAAGACACTGTCAAATATAAATGAAAACAAAATGCAATGATATGCAAATTCTTCCCCAAGTTATATTCAATTAAATAA
The DNA here is from genome assembly GCA_029783645.1 of Ctenochaetus hawaiiensis. Classification (NCBI taxonomy): domain Eukaryota; kingdom Metazoa; phylum Chordata; class Actinopteri; order Acanthuriformes; family Acanthuridae; genus Ctenochaetus; species Ctenochaetus hawaiiensis. Next base: position 17,146,083 of record JAPZDY010000008.1, read on the forward strand.
AGTACATGGACAAAATATCTCAAATTTAGCCTGATAACTTTGTTTTTTAATTTAAATACACACATATAATTAATTTGATCCCTGCAACGAATTTATTTGTCATTGTACAACAAAGAGTGGCACAAAGATATTTTCTTTTACTCCTTTTAAACACACACAGAAAGATTTGAGAACACTGTTTAAGTTTTGAAAGTTAAAATCTTTTCCACTCTTCCTTAATATACGCCTTTAGTTATTTTGTGTTTCATAATGTGCCACAAATTTTAATTAGGAGACAGGTCCAGGCAGCAGGCAGGTAATTCCTTTACCCACACCCTTTTCAGTTGTAACACGTGTAGAAATGTGTGTTGGCACTGTCTTGTTGAAATAAGCTGGGATGCCCATGAAAAAGACGTCATCCGGATGGCAGCAAATGTCACTTCAAAACCTCCATGTACCTATCACAGATGTGTAAGTTACTCATGCTGTGGGCGCTATCACACCCCCATACCATCACAGATGCTGGCATCTTAACTATGCACTGGTGAAAAATCTGTAAAGTCCTTCTTGTCTTCAGTCCAGAGGACACGATGTCCAGAACTTACGAAAACAGGTAGAAATGTGGACTCATCAAACCACAGCACACTGAAGTTGAATGTTTCTCTGTATGTTGTTTATAAGGATTTTCTTCAGCATGATAGAGTCTTAACTTGCATTCCTAGATCCAAACTGTGTTTACAGACAACAGTTTTCCAAAGTATCTCTGAGCCAGTGGAGTAATATCCTTTATATAATCATGTCAGCGTTTAATGCAATGACAGAAAGATGGAAGGTCTCAGGCATTCAGCCATGGTTTTCAGACTTGAACCTTACTTGCAGAGATTTCTCCAGGTTCTCTGAATCTTCTGGTGATATGATGAATTGTAGATGGTGAAATCCCCAAATTCTTTACACTAGTGCACTGATAAATGTTGTTAAACTGTTGAACTATTTTCTCATCTAAATTAACCAAGTGGTGAACTTTGCTCTATCCTTGCTTTTGAGCCTTTGAGCACCTGAACCTTTAGAGGATGCCCCCTTTTATACTAAGTCGTGGTCTTTTACAATTTTAGCTGTAATATACTATATGTCAAGTGGAATTAGAAAACTATTGCATTCAGCTTAATTTATAATAATTTTATAATCCATAGCTTTTAATAGAATACAACAAAGCTACAACAATTACGGTGCTGTTTCTCTTCTAACCTTTTGATAGCCTGCTTGCATCACATTAAAATAGGTCTCTTCATGTTTTCTATCCTGGCTGCTTTAAGTGCCATAGTTCCATGGGATCAAGTAATTAATATTAAGTGAAGTTACCCACCGTATCTAAATGTTTAAAGCAGAGATTACATGTCTGCATGTTTGTTTTCCTTGATCATGTACATCCAAAACAAAAACAGTGAAAATGCAAGTTCCTAATTATATAAAAATAATATAATTTTTCCAACTAGTGTTTTAGAAATAGATCAAAATATATATAGATATATATTTTTGTATTGGTTTGACAAAAGAACTTGAGTTTGGCAGAATTTCAATTTGCTGAAACAACCCAAAAACAAGTATTAACAATTGCTACTGTCAAGTTAATTTATCCCCCCACCCTGCACTCAACAGCATCATAAGAATGTCTGTTTCTTTCGTCTCATTCAGGCCAGATCCACCAGAGGGAGCAGGAGATTGCGGAGCTGAAGCAGAAGATAGCAGAGGTGATGGCAGTGATGCCCAGCCTGTCCTACTCTTCAGACGGCAGCAACCTCAGCCCCGTCACCCCGCACTACTCCTCCAAGTTCATGGACAATAGTCCCTCCTCCCTGGACCCCAACGCCTCAGTCTACCAGCCCCTGAAGAAGTGACTGTGACACCCACACTTTTGCCAGACAGAACTTTGTCTCTTTCTTTATCTTGGTGAAGCTCTCCGTTTTTCAGTTTGGGTTATTTTTTAAGTTTACCAGCCCCTGATCGTTTTTTGCACTCTTAACGCACCACATAACAACAAACACACCCACATACACAGTGCACACAACCCCTCCATGCATATGTGTATTTGGCTCCTTTTTTGGTTCTTTTATGAGAACTATTATTTTGAGGGGGTTGTGTACAAAATGATTTTGTTGTTGTTGTTTAGTTGTGGGATTTAGCCATGAGAGAGCGTAATCCGTTTGAAGGAGGGAGAAAGGAACACACAATTTGTTGGCCAAATGTCTACAGAAGAGCCATCATATGTTGTTTCATGTCAGTCTTTTTTGGTGTCAGTATAACCCCTCCACAGCCATATTTTCTTATATACTGAACTGATGACCAGACTTTTAAGTTAAAAAACAATTGGCTTTTTCTTGATGGTTTATATCAAGGCATAGGACATGTTTTCAGTCTAGATTTGTGCCTGAAAACCACCTGTTAAGTAAAGTCCTTTGAAAGATACATGAATGTAAAACAGTTCATGTTTTGCTATCACCATTAACTTAATTCAGTGATTGTTTCGTAATGTTTCAGTTCAGTTATGCAAATGTGCATTTTTTCTAAAACGGTGATATTGATCGGATAAACTTTTGTTGTGTACTTCAGATGTTCCAATACAAATTCTTCCCTTACTGCTGGAATAGGGAAGTCTCCAGGATTATCACCAAGTGGATGAAGCAGATGTAGTTATGTCCTAAAATAAGCTCCTGCTAGATCTGACCTGGCACTGCCAAAACGTTGTATTTACTTTCACCTGTTTGCTGCAGATACCTTTTCCTCTCCATCTGGACCAAATTAGAACCCGTTAGGCCATATTGTTCACTGGATTTAATGATGTCGAGGTAACCAGTTGTTACCATTATTTGCAGAATTTACAGTGCCTTGCAGTTTGTCTTTTTTAAGATGCAAAAACATCAAACTTTGCAATCCCGGCATCTAAAAGCATCAAGCCTGAAAGCTGTGTTTCTCTCTAACTCTGATTTGCCTGGCTATCTTTCAAGATTTCTCACCTTTTTTCAAGTCAGTGTTCAAAAGCTAAAAAGTGTCACCTCAGACACATTCAATCTTTTTCCAACAAATTGATCACAATATTACAGACTTAAAGGGAAAACATAACACTGGACATGGTACAAGTCAGTTCATAGTGACTCAGTCTTGGTATGCCAAACTACAACCAAACTGATTGTCTATTATCATGCCCTCCTGTTGGCATTTAGTTGTTTACAACAATGTACATTAACTTACTGAGGAATGTTTTTTTTCTTTGTTTATTTTGTTTCAGTTCTTAAGTGCCAAGTGTTGATGTTCGGTTTTCATCCATACTTTGATCGATGTAGCTAGCATAATGTTTGCAGTCAAGTGCTGTCATGTTGTTTTTTTGTTTGTTTGTTTGTTTGGTTTTTTTTGTCATTAGAACATATCCAGATGGTGTTGTGTTTACAAGATTCTGGACTGATCACAGTAAAGAAGCAAGTGGTCAGTTGAACTGATTGTGTTATTTACACATTTATTTATTTGTTACAGACTTTTGATTAGTGGCACCTCGTTAATATTTCCCATCATATTCAGTTGATTCCCTATATTTTTCACCAGAAAGGATTCTGTGAATGTGTTGTGTTGGGAAAAAGGTTACCCCTGAACCATTTGACCATGTTGTGCTGTCATGTTGCCTACCTGGAAAAAAAAAAGTATTTTTTGTGGATCGCTCTGGTGTTGTGAATTCAGTTTTCAAGTTGCTTTTATAAGTTTGTGTAGAAGGAAGAGAAGGTTTAAAAAGTGCATTGTTTTACTTTTTCATTGTTACACTATGTTTATTTTCTTTAACCAAAGTGATGGTGGCTGTGTCACACGTTTCACTTTGGCCATCACTATTAAAGAAAGTCTTGCTGGTGGCAATGGAAACTGTTCAGTCTGTGTATGTGTCATGATCTGTGTGTCCAGTTTTGTTTTTAATGGCACTAAGAGACCAGACTTTTACTCCATGAGAAACCATGAGATGGTGATAGTATAGTCCATAACATTTAGGATTTCAAAACAAGTAAACCTAAAGTCAGAGGACAAATTAGTATTTGCCCTATTTTCTCAACTCAGAAATCACATTAAAGTTTACAAGTTAAAACCTATTCACATTTCAAGCACTTAGATTAGCTTGTTTTCATCCACCAGACATGCATGACCCCCCAACCCCCCCACCCCAACCCACCCACCCTGAATCCTTCTGGCATCCTGTGGTTCCCCTGTGTATTGCGGCTGCTTTCAATTACTCCTTGTAAATAACGATTTTTTAGTATTACCTATATTATCAAGTGGAATTTTGGTGCCTTAGGGGGGATAAAACAACCCAATCAGGCTTTTGATAGAAATTTGAAGTCCACAGATGTTATGTGTAATACAGGTTTTGTGTATATATGTGTGTTCTTTATCATAGCAAGCTGCCATAAATGTTGTGTAAATATTTTCATCCGTTAAGCTGCCCAGTTCCGGAAAGATAACACAAGTCATGTTTACAAAACTTGATGGCATTTGGAGTAAAAATGAAAATAGGGACATGCATGGAAGCATTTTTTAAGCTCGTGATAGAGATTTCACTATTTTTTCTGCAACTACTAATAATTCTGTGAAATGTAAAAAGTATTTTGAAAAAACAATTCTCAACAAAGTGGTTACGATATGGAAAACGCTCTTTCAAGCGGTGCTCAAAGGATATAAAGCCATTATATATATTTTTGAAACTTTAGTTGACTATTTTTGAAGCAGCGCTATGTAGTAATAGAGTTTACTGACAGGATACATTCAAACACAGTAATGATTACTAAATTTTTTATTAAAAACCTTCCAAGCAGCTAACCAGCCACCAAAATCTTAAGCCGTCATTAACGCCCCTTTGCCGGTGCAGCATTACGTCCCTGTCGAGCTCGTTCACGTGCGCTGACCTCGTAAATAGCGGTATTTCCGACAGTACTGGAATGCACCTCAAGTCCATCCTCCCCATCAGCAGTACAGTCAACAACATTTCTCCTGAGGACTCACCAGCAAACTTTACCGACTCTCTGCCGTCTGGAACACCGACATGGATGCCCTCAAGTCGGCTGGGAGAGCTATTATCCGGAGCCCAAGTATGGCGAAACAGTCCTGGACTGCCGGCAGACACAGAAGTAAGACATTTCGGTCGAAACAGGGTTTTTTTAAAAAAAAGCTGTTAGCCAACTTTACATCTTCAAGTTTTGCCGTGAAGAATTTGACTTTTGCTTACCGCTGTGCTATTTTTGACCTTACATACCACACTGACGAACAGCAACATTAACCTTAAATTTGTAGGATTAGTTTGCCAAAGTTTGTTTCAAAAACGAAACACCAAAAATACTATTAACTGGCACTATGTTGCCGGTGTTGGACCGTCTTAACAAAGTTTTAAGGATGAAGTTTGACATCTTTTTAACTCTTGTCTGCTCTTGTTGACAAAGGGACTGAATTCCACTGTAAAAACAGCTCATTTTAGAGGCGTTTTTTTTCCCTCTCGTTCTGTTTTGGGGAAATTGTGTCACTGTGGCATCTTGCGGAAACTGGGCAAATCGGCGCGTTTGCGGTGCAGTTGGGGTCGTTTCAGGAATGTTAAATTCAGGAAATGTTATTTTGAAACAAGGCAGACAAAATGTAGACATTAGTAACAACATCCACACAAAGGACAATAAAGGAAAACTCTTAATACCTTGAATTACAGGATTTAATTGGAATTGTTCCTCTCTGTTGTATGCTTACAAAAGATTTCAGAGCCAAAAGAATGATATATTCATGGGTTTGATTTGTATGGTAAGTACAATACTTATAATAATCTAGTTGTTTTAGTCACTAAAGCTACAGTGCTTGTTTAGATTTGTGGATTATCCCAGTCTTCCAGGGCATCTCCTCTCTTCTAAAACTGCTGGAGGAAGTGCAGAGGTCAGGGTCACTGCTAGAACTTGCACTGATTTTATGTGTTGCTCGAGGGCTCTACATAAGTTTAGGAGGCTGCCCACACTGCAACATTAACATAAATGGCCTTTAAGGCACTGTGGCCCCCATTGTAGGACTCAAGGGCCACTTTGTAAGCTAAATCTCACTTGATCCTGCCTGTAAAGTTCTGGGGCAATGACCGGATGGCTTAGGCTGCCTGAAAGCTCCCCTGCCTGTAACCATGAGGACAAGCCAGGAATGCTGCGAGTCAGTTAGTGCATGGCCCCTAATGGCTTGAGTTCAAGCTGATTTATTTTAAATTCCATCAGAAAGCATATAAGATCATTGAAAAATACAGAGTGGATTACATAAATACCCCCATCACTATATGTAACCTTAGCAGTTAACTTGGAAAGATAGCAACACCTCTGGAAATGTAGATACATTTTTACATTGCAAACATACATCTAGTATGCACATTTGTGTATTGATGGATGAGGGTCAAACGTAAATTGTACTTACTTCTGTATAGCTAACAGCACCCACAGTAACATGGGCCACTCTTTTTCTATGTAACTGTAATCATACTGACAATTTCCTGGATTTTTTTTTTAAAGTGCAAGACCAGCGAACGTGGTAAATGTTTTATGATGTGTCCTGTTTTAAATTTTCCACAATAAACAACCCGAAAGAGCAATTCTTACAAGAACAACCTTTGTAGAGCACTTTGGACCGCAACATTTATCATGTAGCAGCACTAATCGGAATAACAGCATTTAAATGCAAATTTTCACATGTTGTAGAAAGAATGCAATAAAATGTCAAATAATGAGGTAGTTTATTCTGAGTCAGGCGTTTGTAGGAGGCATTTTGACTTTGATCAAGCTCTTACTCTGCTAATTCATGGAAACTAAAGCCTCCTGTAAAATGTAGCTAGTGACCCACTTGTTATAAAAGTAGTGTATTGTAGTATAGAATACCAGGTCTTCTCCAGGCTGTAGGGCATACATTCCTCCCCAGCGCTGACCCATACCGCCCTTACCAGACTTCCAAGTCTGACTCTGGCCCACAAGACCAAGTAGGGATTAGCCTACATTTTTATATTTTCTATAACTTTCAGTCATTTATGATGTCAGGTAAACTGAGCTCTTCCAGTATGCCACACAGACATTGCCATTAATTGGGCTCTATAAGCTTAGCTAATCATCTACACATATCAGCGTTCTGTGAGTAAGTTTGCATTGTGGATAAACCTGTTTCACCGAATAGAGACTGCTCTTTTTGTAAGTGGCGAAGGCCTCCCTGCTCCTTGTCCACTTCTCTGCTCTTTTT
>JAPZDY010000008.1:17153427-17199133 GCA_029783645.1 Ctenochaetus hawaiiensis
CCCACACCGGCACATTGCCAGTGTGGAGGACCAGCCAGAAAGGCTCTTTGCTGCTTGTCTGCAGCAAAGAGCCTTTTTCTAGGGACCTCCTCAAATGGAAGCATGTGGTTTTGCCAGCACAGAATAATACTCAGTATGGCGAGTCCCCATCAGGAATGGAGTAATTTTACCCTGGTTTGAGATAGCTTTTTTACCAAAGTGTGGCTCACCAGTTAGTTCCTTAATTTTAGTGAAGAATTTATCTCTGTCATTATTGTCAGACTCTCCCATCCTCCTCGCTGCTTTGTGAGGACTATGTTCAGTCACCTGCCAGTCAGGTAATCTGCTGGCAGGGTGGTATTTTGATGGCTGCAAGAACCAGCTGAATCGCACTTTTCCCACATCGCTATGCAGCCACTCTTAAAGCTCTGACAATAAGAACCACTTGGAATAAGTGATCCTTTCTCCAGTGGCAAATGTAACCGGTTGTATCCGACCAAACAGGCTGGATATAAACTCACGAGGTCAGAGAGTGGAAACCTTGTTTTTGGTTTGGAAGTGACGTAAGAACACCCATCAGACTCAAGAGACAGCATAGCTGGTGAACACTGGGTGCAGACAGGGAAAGATGTGACTTATTACCTATTGTGAAGACCCCCCCTCACTTTCTGCATACAGCCCTTAGATCATAGAACTTAGATTATAAGACAGTTACTCTGCCGCTGTTGTACTATGAGAAAAACTACAAACGGCAGTGCTGTGTTGATTGACTCCTTTATAGAATTGAGGGCAAATGATTGTCTATTGACAGTTTGGTTGAAGAAATATTGGCACTGGGGGGATTAAATCTTCAAATTTGTTTTTTACAAAATAAGGAAAAAGCACAAACATCAGTTACTCTTACTCTGGTAGCAATGTGAATGCAGTTGAACCAGGAAACATGTAAAATGTAAAACCTGTTATACTGCAGTGACAGATTTTTCTCTGTGTCAGGATCCTCTAGTTACTCCTAAATTAAGTGATTTTGTAAGATGAGTCTGTTTCACTTACAGCAATTATGGAAGCTAGTTTTCTTTAAATACCCCCCTATTTACTTGGCCCACCAGCTCTACGTGCTGATAAGTGAACTTGAGACTAAATTCCTTCGACATGTTTATCAGTAGAAACCCTTAAATCAACTCAGATAAATCTGGATTTCTTGAAACCAGATTTAGGGGCTTAGTGAGGATGTAGATCAGTGCAGCTGAATGGGAAGTTTAATGGTGGCAGAAGTGGTCCCAAGTTGTGGGGCCACAGTTGGTGGTTTCCACAGTGATTCAGTGTTTGGAGTAGACACACAAATCAGCCAAGATGTGAACTGGCTGTCAGTGGGTCCTTTTTGGACCAGCATGTTTGTTGTCAAGTGTTTGTCAGAGGCTTTTTTTGCGCAGTGATATATGAAATGGATACTTAGCCATTAGTGTTGAATTTGATGGATGACTAAAGAGCTGAAGACTGCGGATCTTTTTATTTTCTCCAAAATTTCCCCTTCTTTTTGTCTTTCCCTCCTCTGTCATCCAAGACACTGTAACTTAGTTACTGATTGCTGTAAACAATCTCTGACATTAACAGATGATGATGTCACTTATATGTACAACAAGGTCACCTGTTTTTTCTTGGTTACAGATCGCACGTGCACACAGCTGTTTCCTCTCAGGCGTTGCTGCTGCTGACCTTAGATCATAAAGCTTTCCACATTCTTCAGCTGAGTGGTGCCTGGTACCTACGCTGGTGCTATTTTCTCAGGATAGGGTTCGGCGTAGGACTGCATAGGACTTGTAGGACTGGCGTTTAATTGAGAATATGACATTGACCATTTTGTTTTCTGTCATGCTGGTTTTGACCTGACCACAGTTAATCCAGAATAATATGAGAGGATTTTACTGATCAGAAGAAGAACAACTCTTTATTTGTCACATACAGTCTTGCTGAGTGCAGTGTAGTAAAATCTGAAGCCAAGGCTGTGGTCATGGGCTCTTAAAGGGGACTTTACCTTCATGTACAAGTTTCTGTCAGTCTATACAACCTCCTTCTCTGTGGACTTAAAGAACCGTGAGGAGAATGAAATTCTCTTGGGTTTGAATGGAAACTACTTTAGGTTCATGGTGTTTAGTGCTGCTTAAGAGGCATTGACATTGAGCACTTTTCATTTTCTGAATTGTGTGAAGGATTTTGGTTTAACCTAAAAGCCAAACTTTGGCCTTAGAATTTAAAAAAAAAATGTAAGTGTCCTTTGCAAAAAAAAATCTTTGTAATTATTGTAAAATCTTGTCTGTATCTTTATTTGTGGTGTCGGCAGGAAATGTTAATAAGTCTTTTTCACAGTAACAAGTGCTTTGCCAAACCACCGCTTACATTCATAATGAAAGCCAACTGGCAGACTTAACAGTGCCAAAAACATCACTGTAAATTATCTCAAATGAGGTTGCCATGGTACTTACAGGCATTTATGGTCCTGTGAGGATAAAGTAGATTAAGTGTAATGTCTTCAGTGAACTTCTGACTTTTTCTCTTGTGTCTTACAAGTTTCATATTCATGATTACAAGTGAATGTCTTATCAGCTATTGGATGGTTGTGAAATTTGGCACAGATATCCATTTTCCCCAAAGAGTCCATTGTTACAACTTTGGTGGTTCCCTGCATGTTGATCGAGCGCCATCATCAGGTCAAAATGTTTAGAATTATGACTTAATACTTGAAAACGTGACACTCCCGTCAGCCTTAGCTGTACTTTGTGTTCACTAACAATTACCAAATGGTAGCTAACACCCCAGTCTAAGATGGCAAATAAGGTACACAAGTTATACCTGCTAAGCTTTAGTGTGTTAGGATTGCCAGTGTTAGCATGTTACCTGTCTCTCAAGGTTTATTCCAGTCGAGGACTAAAGGACATCTTGTATATGTTAAGATGAAATTTTCTTCATGAAGAATAAGAATGGATTGCATTGCCCAATGACAGCTTGGATCAGCTTCTGTAAACAGGACAAGCAGTTATGGAAAATGAATAAATGAATGCATCTTATAATTCTTCCTTTTTCACCATTAAGTTTGTTAGAAAAGTTAAAGGTTTTTTGGAATGAAAATTGCCAGTTTCAGTATAATGAGCATGCCCTTCAAAGAATCATCTTTCAGCAGCAGCCCTCCTTCATTTGCAGTATGTGTCTGTGTGTGTAAACATGTGTCTGCATGAGCATGTGGTATTCCCAACATCCCAGAGGAGGTACATGCTTGGAGGATGATTTCTAGGTAATGGGGATGTTTTTCTGCTCTTGCCTTCCCTGACCCCTCTCCCCTCCTTTCGTTCTCAGAGAAAATCTGTGTAAACACAACCAGAAGGTCAGGGCCAGCCGGCACAACACAAAAACTGATAAAAAACCACATGGAGATAACAGCTGTTTCTTCAGCAGTTACACTTTTTACACTCCTCTTTCTTTTTTCAGTGAACAGATCACTGTACTAACCTTTTAACACTTTGAAAGTTAACGCAGAAGTTGAGACAGTAATGCACTTTTTAGAGAGACATCTATGGCCTAGTTTGGGAGAGATGTGTTATGTTCCTTTCAGAGAGGAAACCACACTTTCCTCTTATCACAGTATGTCAGAGTCCATGTATACTTGCTCCTAACTCTTTGCCTTTTTATTGTCAAGTCCCATAAGTTGCTTTGGAGTTGAAATATTTACTTTACATTGACGGTACCTCTGACCTAGATACCCTGTTTTGCCTTTCGACTTCAGGGAGAGAGCGGATGAGATGGCTCGGTTTAGGTTTAACATGGGCCGTTTGCATATCCTCTGATTTTTGTTTTTCTCGAGCTCTTTGAATGTTCTCAAGAGTAATGATATTTATTTTGGAACTCGATGTGGAATGGGGCGAGTCATCTGTGAAGCTGTAACCAACAAATGTTTGATGTTAACTTTTAACTTTATAAATGGGTACAACAAGAACCTTTCTTGTTGGATCATTTATTGACCCACATTTTCCTTAAAAAAAAAAAGTGTTTTCCTTTGCAGAGCTTCCGGAAAACTGGACGGACACACGGGAGACCATCTTAGAGGGCATGACGTTTAATCTACGTCACCTTGGCATGACACTAGTGGACCAGCCCAAAGGAGAGGACCTTTCAGCTGCGGCTGTAAAGAGGATTGTTGCCACTGTAAGAGCCTGAGTAACGATGGCAATGTCAGTCAGGAAGTCAGCGTCATACATTTAACAAGATTACAACTTACTTCTTATTTAAAGATCTGCTTCATTCAAAAATGTGTTCTTCTTATAGTTGTGTCACCTAAAATGTCAGACTTTGACCATATCTAAGAAAAGGATCCTTACTGAGGAAAAGGATGTCTTAGCTCTCCCCCTAAAATCTTAGATTCAAACAGTCTCCAGGCAAGCAAGATTTGATGCATCACAAATTTAAAAGCCAGTCACAGAATAAAAAACCCTGAAACCACCAGCACAGAGTGGTCTTTTAAGAAAGGGAGAGTTTTTATCAACATGGTTAAAGTTTTGCAAGCAAACATGGTACCATAGGCAGGTTTTAAGACAAAAAATAGATTCTGGAGCTTCCTTTCACAACCAAAAAACTCCTGTATCAACAAATAATCGGTTAGATATGCATGTTGCACAACCACTCACACTGTGTCAGCCACTGCTAGTTACAACCCAAAAAGCTAACAAACAACACACAAAGTAAAAGTTGATAACTACACGTATTTTTCTGCTTGATGCTAATTTTGGTGAACAACAGACCCCTTATCTGCGTCTGGTCTTACTGAGTTACAAACATGTCTGACAGAATGTCTTCCTCTGATGCCAGCAAACTTGAAGCTCGCTGCTCCTTCGTGGTCCACTTAGCATAAGCAGCACTGATGGGTGGGGCACAGGGACTGTTAATTATAGATTCAAAATGTCTTAGTGAGGGAGGAAGAGTGGAAGAGCCCTTCTTCGGGGGTTGTTTAGACTCTTTATGTGGAAAAACCATGTTAAACAAATGATGAGTCATAGCAGACATACTTTAAAACATGTCTTAAGGGGAAGTTACTATACACACTGTGAATGCTTTGAATTCTTGCACAAAACATTGCAGCTGTTAGAACATTGTGTCTTTTAAAAACAGTATCTGTTAGTCACATTTGAACCTTTTTTAAACTACTTCTTCACCTCAAATATTTTAAGCATATTGGACATCCAAATGGTTTTACAGTGGAACCTGGTGTGTTACATACAATGAATTTAAAACACTCTAACATGCAATGAAAGAGAATCGTCTTTTGTTTCTGTTACAGGCTAAAGCAAGCGGGAAGAAGCCACAGAAGGTCGCTCTCAAGGTTTCCCCTCAGGGAATCATCCTGCAAGACAGCTTGACGAATAAAGTCCTGGAAAATGTCTCCATATACAGGTATGTGCAGAGCAAAACAGATTTCTCAAACGTCAAAGGAAGGCAAGTTCACCATGGCAGTGTGATTGATGTGTCACAGGGATCACCCTGTGAACTCTCTTCACTTCTCGGTAAGCTGTTTCTCTAACCTGTCACCTCTGGCCTGCAGAATATCCTACTGCACAGTGGACAAACTGCATGACAAAGTGTTTGCTTATATTGCACAAAACACTCTCAATGGGACCCTGGAGTGCCACGCCTACCTCTGCTCTAAGAGGAAAGTGGTGAGTTATTTGACAGTTCGCAGGTTTTATGTTTGATTTAAGAGAAAGATAAATTGAAATCCATTGCAGTGGTTTTTATTAACTTGGTTAACATCAGCTTGTTCTGATATACTACCTCTAAGAATCTAGTATTAAGTTTCACATATCTAGGCTTTGACTTCTTGGTCCATTTTAAAAACAATGGTAGGTTTGGTTGAACCTGTTACACCAAAAGCATTGAGTGGCCAGACAACTTCTTGGAATGGAGGACGTTTATCCTGCTCTTCTTCTGTATTTTTTTCTTACACTGTAGCTCTTCTTTCTACTCAACTCCATTCTTAGGAGGAAATCCTAGAAGTCTCGCTCCTCAAGCCATCTGTCATCTTCACGTGCTCCTCTGTGGTGAAAACAGAAGGGCACTTTTCCTCTCGTCTTACCCTCTTCCATGCTCATCCCCTTCTCTACCAGGATAACATGATAATGCCCTGCTTCCTTATATCTGGTTCTCTGTTATTACGTTCTATGGGGACAGTGGTGATGGCCACTTTCTGTAACAGCTCCTCTGTTGAAAAGACCTCTGATCATGCTTATTATTATTATTGAGTTGATACTTAGCTGATACCGCTTTCTGCTGGACAAAAAAACGCTGACATCCACTTACATCTGGCCTTCGTCTTCAGTAGGAAAGGATACAGTCTGCATTCATTCTGACGTCAAATGACAGCTGCAGTTGGCAGTGATGGAAACGTGACACCCATGTTGGCGCACAAATTTTTCTCCCCTTTCTCGATAAAATACTATGACCACATAGCTATATAAACTGGTTGTCTGGCATATAATGAAGATGTCCCCTTGGTTTATATCTTCTATGACTTCTCTGTAATCTCAGCCACAAATACAAACAGTGCTTGAAGATCGTAAGGTCATTCAGCAAAATAAGTTTGAAAGAGTGATGGTATAAAAAAAGTTCCTGCTTTAATACTGTCCGTAGCCTCTGTGTTGCTTTCTACTGTTTCCCTGTTTCCCATCAAAGGTTGACACACCAGGGAATAAAAAAAACAAAACAGAAATGCTACAAATCTGCTGACATTGGGATAGGAGTCAGTTTTTAGCAAGTTTACCGACATTTGAGATGTAGTTATGGTATGAGTGTCACTCTGTAACAAAGTGTTTCATTCCTGCTGTTCTCCAGGCTCAGGCAGTGGCTTTGACAGTAGCCCAGGCCTTCACCATTGCGTTTGAACTCTGGCAAGTAGCTAAAGAAGGTAGGCGCTACACTCTTCACCCTGAAAGCTCTGAAAACCACATACACACACACACACACACACACACACAAACACATCCTCGTAAACCTGTCTTTGTGGAGACCCTCATGGACATAATGCATTCCCCAGCCTGCCCTAAATGTAACCATGACAGTGCCTAACCTTCAATCTAACCCTAACTTAAACCTAACTCTAACCCAACACCAACACTTAAGTTCTTACCCAAACAGCTATTTAAACTTTTGAACAACAACATATTGGACTTGCGGTTTTACAGACCTCAGAATACAGAGTAAACAAACCCATACACACACAAACACTGTCCATGGAGGAGTTGTTTTATCAGTTACTGAGGCTTCTTTGTTTGCACTGAATCTGCCTTGGTGCTCCAAGGCCACAGATATCTGCAGTCAGGCTGCAGTGAAACAGTTTTGACCTGCTTGTGTTTTGTGTCTGCACATCTCGTCAAATCCAGAGAAAGGAAAAAGAGCCAAGTCTGGTTCAGCTGGAGAGGCCAGCAGTAACTCCCCTTCAGAGAGATCCAACAGCTTGGGAAGCCTGAAAGGGACAGGTAAACGAACAAAGTGCTGGCAGCCACTTTAATGTAGTTTTTACTTCTCATTTTGTATTTTTTTTTCTTTTACATGCCAGCATGCACCTTTGTTGCATTACTATAGTAGTGTTATCATTCAAAGTAAAGCTGACTGAAGGAGGGGCAGAGCAGTGAAATCTGAGCTCTTATAGCTTGAAACAGAACCTGACAAATTTTATCATGTACTGAAATTGACACTTTAGATAGAATATTTATTAATTTATTTTTTATTGTTATGCTTTTTTTCTGTTTCATTTGTGGCTCTAGTTTTGGCAGGGACCCAGAGACAGAAAGGACATAATTAAGAAGGGAGACTTTAAAGCTCAGCTTACACAGTTCAGTTTCTACACGTGATCGACACACAACCATCAAAAACAGACAAAATTTGCCAAAATATTGTTTTAGTTCTTTACTACAAGGAAATAACATTGTTAAATTGCAGAAATTTACAGTACAATCACCAATACAGACCCAAAGTGAACCTACTAAGTAAAATATAGATTAATAAAAATATAAAAATACATTGTAAATTCTATTGAAATCTTATCTCCTTTCTACAAAAAATAAATAAAGAATAGGATAATTGTTATCTAGTGAGGTTGAGGTGTTTCTTCTTGTGCCTCTCTTGGGCCAAATTTGAAACATTTTGGTCAGATGAACACATTGTGGTCAAAAAAACAGTGAGTAGTTTTCTGTTTTTAGTTTTTACTAACCTAGTTAACAACTACTTTAAGCGTTATTTTTACAGACTACTGTGTTAACTTTTTCCTTACAGGGTTTAAATTGAAGAACAACATAAAATAACAGATCACTTTTGTATGCTATAACACTAAGGAGTCATTCTTTTTTTTTTTTTTTTTACCCATTCAATAGATGTGGCCACAGACAACCTATTGGACTTTGAAGACAGTGTTAATGTGGTAGTGGAGACCAATGGGAATGTAGCGGAGCATCAGCTGGACAACCACAGGCCCTCTGAGACCAATAACAACCCTGCCTGGGTAAGTCTTCTTCTCCTTTTGCTTTGACTCTGTGTTGTACGTTTGATAAATATGTGTGTTTAAGGGTTGAAGTTGCAACTCTGCTTTTTCTTTATCTGTTTTCAATTGGATATCCCATGTGACTGAAGTCCTCTGGGTTTCAAATTGATTTGTTTGCACATGCTGGAAAAGTCTTGAAAATCTTAATATTTTAAATCGCAGTGCTTCAAAACTTTTTATCTATAGTTGAAATATGATTAGATTTCTGAGATCAAGTCATAAACAGGTCTTACATGAAGTCTTCATACATGAAACACCTTGTTTGCAAACATTATTTTGACATAACTATGTAATATCACTGGATGTATATTAAGCGGAGATTCTTCTTCTTCTTCCAGGAAATAGAAGATGATTTGGATGAGGCCTTCTCCAGGTGAGACATTTTTCTAAATACTTTTATTAATAAGTAAAATTAATCCTAGTTGATCCCCTCTGCTGCTTGTTATGATAAAATTCTCTATTACGAAACTCTGCCTTTTTAAAATCTGTCAGTTTACTGTAGTTTGATCTCTTACTGCCTGGCTTTACAGCGCCACTTACTGATGATTTATATTCACTGCAGAATGCATATCCTCCAGTCTGATCATATCTTAAATGAGGAAATGAAGGGGAAACCTCAAGGGAAATAGACAATCTCAGCGTGATAATTTGATAGCTAAACTTCCAACTGTCCTCAATGTATTGTTTGTTTGTGTCTCCAGCTGTGCTCTGGATAGCTATGGTTCATTTCCAGGTAAAGTTTACTACTGTCAACTGTGCAAAGCCTTACTGTAGCATAGAGTCGTCCTAATTACTAACCTAACCTTAATCCATTCCATTCAACCACTGCCAAGCCCCATACCACTGTCCCCCGGTCAGTATTGTTAGTCAGTAGCTGGGAAAAGGTTTGAGTGTCCTGTGTTTACTCTCAGATAGAGAAAAAATGTTGACTGAGCTCAGAAAAAAAAAAAGCTGGTTCGAAGTATTGAGTTTCAGTCAAAGTGAAAAATTTCATCATTCCAACCCATCTCATCGTGACCAAATACTGTTCTGTTTTATTTTGTCCAAAGCCTTTTATTAATGTGTGTGTCCGTTTTTTCTCAGGGCTAGTTCACTACACACTGAGGGCTTTGTTGTGCAGTTATATAGTTAGCGGTGTGAAGTAGAGCAGTGGGTCACTTGAACCAGCAGAACAGACCATTTACCCCGTGGTTCAGAGGGAACTGAATGTTTGAAATAATCCTGTTGAACTCCACCTGCACTTTGTATATATTAATATCCTGAGACAAAAGGCATTTTGCAGGGGCCTTAATGAGAGGAGACTGAGACTAAGACTTTAGCTGTACGTCTGAGAGGCTGAACCGCTGTGGAGGGAGCATTAAAACCACATTTAAAATCAGACTTTGAGGAGAAAGCTATTCTGGCTTTGTGATAATAGGCCTGAAGTTCAGTGAAAAAGAGGGGTAGGAACAGAAGTGTGAAATCGTAAGTTTTACTTTAAAAGTCATACAATTATCTTATCTTAAAAGTTAGTTGACCAGCTTCTTAGCTTTCAGTTTTTATTTTTATATTCACAGAGTAATTTAATTGTTTATTTGACCCCACCTTCGCTCCGAAAAGGATGTAATTTCTTCTTCATCTGCAGCTCTTAATCTGGGAAATGTTTGTATTGGAAATGATTGTTATAAATGAACTCTGAGGCCTGGTCATAATGAGCCTTCATCTAGCAAAAATTATACTTTGCTACACAAGTTTCAGTCTTTGTTATGTGTGCAGAACTTTTTTATTACATTCTTAGAGAAGTCTTTGTTTTTTCTAATGGTATGCAGCACATTTTCATCTTACATCATTTTGGTTAGTTTTAAGTCTTGATTATCATTACTTCATCAATTCCACTGTCTTGAAGGAAAGGCTGGTGATATTCCATATTTCTTTTTTTTTTCAACAAATTCAAGAAAAGACCAAAATCCTTATTAATTGATACATTAAAAAATTGTGCCTTGGCAACTAAGTTCAGTCCTATTCCTCTTAGCCACAAGGCTCCACAATGTTGAAACATATAAGTCAGCAGCACTGTTGCACTGATTGATACTTTACTTACTTTTTTACCATGAACTTGCACACAAGAATATGTTTTCAGTTAATCCCAACTACATCACCATGTAAGTGTAGGCCTGCCCACAAGATGTGAGAGACCTCTTGATGTCAGCAGAACCAAAGAGCTGCTCTTGGATTTTTTAGGAGAAAGCAGCAGAGGAAATAAACCCAAGTCACCAACTGGTCTGCAAACTGCAGCACTCAGGATTAGCTTGGATTAGCTTAGATTAGCTTACACTCCCTCACTCTGCAGGACTTTTACACGAGCAGATGCAGAACACAAAAAACAGTAGAATCATGAAGGACCCCCAGAGCAATGAACTATTCCAGCCTCTGTGAAAACACCTCTGGAGTCACGAGTCCAACACAGAGATGCAGAAAAAAACTTCTTTTATCAGGTTATCAGGTCATCAGGAGGACAAACTCTGTCTTTTGTAAATCTTTGTCTAGCACACTGTGTTCAGCAAATATTTTCTTTCTTACAATAATTTCCAATTTTGTATCTCTAAATTTGTGTACTTTATATTTTGTTTTTGTAATATTATTGTTCCCACTGATCTTTTAGCACTACTTACACAAATGCCATATTGCATTACAATACACAAATGCGTATGCAACATATAAACCTTTGATTCCTTAGTAATCTTTGCACAACAAATGTTATTCTGTGGCAAAAAGTAGTCACCAAAGATTGCAATATTCACTTTCATTGACAGGGTTTTGTAGTCATAAAAAAGTTTTAAAAAAAGAAAGAAAGAAAAGGAAAAAAGAAAATGGAATAACAGCTTTGTCCTTGAAAGGTTAACGATTTGGAACTGGAACAAAACTTTCTCAATTTTTTTTCTTTTCTGTGTATTCATCTCTTTCCTCTCTGTCTCCTCAGCCTGGCAGTGTCGCGTACTAACCCCCAGGTCCTGGACATTGGGGTGACGCCCCAGGACTGGCTCACTGAACCCGACTGGGACAGCACCAACGGAAACACCACCAATGGTCTCAGCCCATTTGGGGACGATAACTTTGGCTTCTGACCAGCACAACGCAGCAGAGAGAGACAACAGCAACAACAATGGGGAGGAGGGCCGTCTTATGTCCTGTACATTACCAAGGCATCACTGTGCATTTAAGCAGAGGCTAAAGCAAGTCCATAAGGGAATAAGTGGAAAACTGTGAGATAATGTTTGGCCTCTCTTCACCTAGTTGTTGCTCTCTTCACATGGACAATTGTTCCCTTCTTGCGGAAACACACCAAAGCAATAATATCAACCTTTTATTACACTGCAAACATCCTTACAAACTCATGTTCGCCAAGTCATCTTATGTCAGCATCTGTCGTCCTTTGTTTGCTTATATTTTTTTCTGTTTTATTAGTTTTGACACCATAATCAGTGTTTTGTATGTGTTTAGTTATAATTTATAGTTGTAAAATTATTTTTTTATGGATGAAAACAAGAGCAAGATTTAATTCAGAATGATGTACAGACTATATCAACAGGCCTTAATAACAGCAGGACAATCAGCCAGTTTATATCTTAAAGTTGAACAAAATCCCACCACCTTGGATGTAAAATGAAGACTGTTTCATAACTAAAATCTGAAAATCAATGTAGTTGTTGTATTTATATGAACCCTGTGTAGCATTGGCGCATTTACATTACTATGTTACTATTTCATTTCAGTGTTCTCTTGACAGAAGCCCAGATGTGTTCAAAGTTAAAATATTTCATTTTGACATAAAATGTACACTGTAATCTACCTGCATTATACAGAATTAAATATATTCATGAATAAGAAATCAACTCTTTTTTTAGTGAATGTAATTCATTATTAACAACAATATTATTGTTAACAATATAATGAAATGTGCACTTATTGGCTTTATGTGGAAGAGGATGAAAGGGGAATATTGTTTCAAATGATTTTCAGAATTCACTCTTGACCTCAAGTTGTACGACAAGCTCGATTAAGTAGCCATCTCTGATTATTTCAGAGCCAAGGATTAACTTTGAACTACAGTTTTACATTTAAGGGAAATCCTTCAAATCCTGCCAAAAATGTAAATGTTCACATCTCCAATTTAATTTTCACTTACAGTATCAGTTTTAAATGTGTATAAGCTGTTACCAGTTGCACCAAACAACTTCATTCCCCTGTATACTTCTCATATGGGCTAATTTATATAGCTTTTGGGAGGTCCAAAGTGGTTATTAAATATTTCTTACCACACATAAAGGTTGATATAAATTTGCATAGCAGAACATTGTTATCGTTTTTCTTTCCATAAATCTTCTCATAACCCCTCAGGTTTATCTTATGACCCTTAGGAGGGGCCCAAACCCTCTATTGGGAACCTCTTGACTGTCTTAAATTGCCAAAAATTAAGCTCCACTAACCTGCTGCTGATACAGCGTCTCTGTAAGTGCAATCTCTTAACATCAGATAGAATCATATCAGTGATGGGATTTTTTTTTTTAATAACTGGTACAATAACTTTTAACACTTTTGTTGCATTTTGCTGATAGTACTCACTCCTGTACCATTACTTTTTTCTTAAGAATTATATTAAGTTCAGTATTTTATTAGTAACAGAATATTTATACTCTGTGATTTTGATATTTTTACTTCAATAAGTAAAGAAACAAACTCTGTCTTTGTCCACTTTCCCTGGCAGTGAAGTGACATGCTGACAAAGGCATCTCAAGAGATCAAGGTGCAGTTTGTTTTGATAGGCAGCAGGGGGCAGCCCTGCACCACTCGAACAAGTCCACAGAGTACAGTGAAAATGACAGCTACTACTTCAGTGGCCGTCTCTGATGCTGGTCACATCTTCAGCTCTGGACCCATACAGTCATTTGTTCTCTCCATTGCCAGATGATGATGTTATAAAATGTTAAATTCTGTTTAATAACTTCGTCCTCTTCCATTATCTTAAATTTATAGTGACAGTAAAGTTCCATAAACGCAACTTTATGAGCTCTGACAGAGGTCATCCTAAGGAGGAAAAAACAATGGACGCTTTGTGTCAGACTGATCTATAAGGACGTGATAGCAGGGGAAGAGCACACAGGGACCTCCCACCCTGCCAGTCCACACACACACACACACACAATTTCCTTGCCACGTTCTGTATTCGACCCATGTGTATGAACAGGACTCTTGAGGGCTGAAAGTCACGCAGTAAACCCCCACTCCCCACCCCCCAGCCCCATCCTTTGCTCTAACAGGCTGTGGCTCAGTGAAGCAGGGGCTTTCTTAAAATTCGTCTCGACAAGCTTACTTAACCACCTGCATTATTTAAGAGTCTTCCCTCAAAGGGAGCTCCAGCTCTCTGTCTCACTCCCTGGAAGTTTGATGAAAGCATGGATGCCAACATACAGCCAGGCAGAAGTCTTCTCTGCCCGTCTGAGAGGGCACAGATTGTGTGGGCACATACACACTTAAATGGCAGTTAGGGCTTCAGGCTCAAAGTGAGTGTTTGGGCAACAAGGTCAAGTGATTCAGGATGGATGAAAGCTGCAAAATATGAGGTTTGTTGAGTGTGGGTATATTCTTTGTTTTGGCGTGTTTTTAATGGCATGATATATTTCTGATTGGAGGATGGGGATGAAAACCTGTCAGATTAAAGCACAGTTTACCGGTTGTTTATTAAATATGTTAGTCTAGTTTGCCGGACTTAGCGATCTTTTTGTTTTTGTTGGGTTATTTTTATTTGTATTTTTATTTTGGATGGTGTTTGTGTGATTTGCACTGCATACAGCAGGTTTGTGAAGCATCGTGGGAGTGACGTCCTATTTACAAATGCAAATGAAGTTATTGTTCTCCCTCCTGACAGGAATGTTCACCGCTACGCAGCGTAACGTTGGGCTGCATTTCTTCAAACACCGACTCAGCTTCAGCTTTCCATCACATGGCTGTCACATTTCTTTCTTTCTTTATGGTATGTTTTTTGAGAGCGGGACTCCTTGCAGTCATGCTGTTACAACCTTATGACCCACACTGAAATTAACAGGAGAACTTGCATTTTAACAGTAATTGGTCTAATGGACCTTATGAATCGAATGCCCTGACCATGGATTGGACATATCAGTAGCCTAAATGTGCTGTAGATTAAAATCCATGTCAACGTCCATTCTCCTGGCCACAGCCCTCTGTAGGTTTGATCTTAGACCTGGAGCTTTGCAGTTTCTTCAAGCTCGAGATTTGAGGGGCATGGGCATAAGGGAATGTGTTAACTACACAATGCTAACTTAACGTTAGCCAAAGGAATAGTCCATTATTAGTGGAATGAGGGCCTCACTGAAACTAAAAATCCTATCAAAAGCTTTGATTCTTACTTTTGATGTATTTGTCCTCGTTATGAGAAGTTAATCCTTTTTCTTTTTCGTCACTCTTTCACAATGATAAGAAGAGGAACAAATAAAAAGATGTGTTGTCTCCAAATCCAAGTTGAATATTAGTGAAATAAGGCTCAGCACAATAACATCTGCAATCTCTAGTTTGTTTATTGTAAAAACAAAAGTCATATTCACTTAGTTTCACTTAATATTTTGGTCATCAATGCCCCCACCTGCAGGAGCCCCATGTCCCAACAATAAGACTCACCTTACAGCTTGAGAAACGCTGCTCAAAGTGATGCTCCATCTCACCCCAGCCTTTTTTCATCAGCTAACATACATGTGGACAAACACATAAAGGCCAAACCGGCCAATGCTATCAAAGCTTACAACACACACAGACGCATAAGGAAGCTCCATTCACCATCACAAGTGAGTGCACAGGCAGACAGTGACATGCATGGAAGTTTCTGGCTTTCACTCAAGAGCAAAATCTCATGGGTACACAGACTGCAGCAGTAAACAAGGGTATACAGTGGATATGTCATGCACAAAAACAACTTCACTGATGTATGTGTGTGTGTGTGTGTGTGTGTGTTATTGTTTCGCTGAGACAAGCACTGCGGTAAAACTTGGCTCATCGAATAAACATTTAACCAAACTAATCCATAGCTTCGGCTTCAAAGAAGATAAATCTACAGCAAGTGCAATCGATGTAATTCTCTATTCACATATCTAATAAATTCCAGGTGTAATGTGACCTGCCAGCTGTAATGTATTGGAGCATTTGGAGGGAGAAATGGTGACATTAATTTTGCAGTGTCCCTCCATCTAAATATTCAGATATGAGCAGTGGGCGCAGAGGGAGGGAGAAGCAGAGATCAAGAGAGTGGAGCTTAATTGTGATGTGTGTCTCTGTATGTGCTGTCATGTGTCTGTGTGTCCTTGTCTCTCTTTGTGACATCTACCTCACAAGAACAGATGCGTTTGTATCATTAGGCTCCATCAGCCTCCTCTGACAATCTACTGAGTCATCATCTGCTGCTACTGTTTACCCCATTCATTATAAAGCAAATATCACGGTTTTATTTGTCACAGCACCATTAGCTTGTGTGCGTATGGGGGGTTTAAATGTGTGAGCACCTGCGGTGGAACACTCTCTGGAGCCCGAATCTGATTTATGATCTCAGTTCCACAGGATGCCCATGATGGGTGGGACTGACTGACTGTGTGGTAGGGGTTGTTATATTGATGCATGGCGGATGCTGATGCGGCCTCATAAACCAGCCTTGGGTTTGAAGACCTGAGCAACATTAATCGCAATCCAACCTTGTCATGCTGCATATGCTAGAGGCCACTTTTGGGCACACACACACACCCTTCATTAGCATCCAAAGAGATAACTCACCAAACACTCAGGGGATAAACTTGGCTGGAACTGCTTTTTCCTTATGATCAGATCTACGAGCGACATGAAGTGTCATCTGTCTTCAGTTTGATTGACACAATGCACTTTGATGGTACAGTATTGGTTTTTGATTAAATCATTTTACTTCAAGATCAACTAACAGGCTTTTTCATCTCACAGCCTTGAACCAGTGCAGCAGAAAGGGATTGGTCCGGACTGAAGGAACAAAATCTGATTTTTTATGTTTGGCTTGACTGAAAACAAAAATAAAACTCCAGTATATGAGTTTACAATTTTTAAACATTTATTTTGATTATTGATTATTCTGTCAATTCCCATGAATCACTGATTATAGCTAATACCACTAAATCACTCACCATTTTCCCAGAGCATAAGGTATAAGGCTGACTGATGTCCTCGGCAAAGACCTTTACCGACCATATCGATTTCACTTAGTGCAAATTGGTTTTGAAATAAACAAATCTAAGTGACAAATGTGCGTCTGGTGGAGAGGCCGTGCACAGTAAACTGTCGCCCAGGTGACATTTACTGATGCAGATCAAGGGATCCGATCACCAAAAGCTAATAAGTGGACCATGTAGTGAGATATTTGATTCAGCTGCCATTTCCCAGGTGAAGATTGATCTTTGTGCCAAAGCTCAGCAAAAAAAAACAAAAAACAAAGAGCATTTTCAGTTCAGTGACAGATAGGAAAAGTCCATTTAATAATAAATACCATGTACTGAGAAGGGCTACTGATCAGCCTTTTGTTTTGATAAGTTTTTAGCCAACAATAAATGTATTTCATTGTAAAAACAGGAAAAAAATCTAAGAAGTTGTTGGTTAATTATCTGTTGATCAGTTGATATTTAAGATGCTAGAAGGAGCTATTAACTGACTATGAAACATTAAACACTAATACAAATTAGTGCCAGCAGAAAGTAGATTGGTTATTTCTGCATAGTTATTTGTTTTTTTAGCTGTCTCTGGGGTCTGATTCCTTGTAAAATCAGACTAAAGTTAATGAAATGTACACCAGAAGAGCCTAAATTCACATTTTACCAGGCACAGTTTCAGAGTTGTACATTTATCAACTATGAGACAGAGGGATATTTTTATTTAGAGAATTTGATTTTTGACATTGGATTTTGTGGTTGGTGCTCATGCTTTAGCAGAATCAGCAGTTACATAAAAAACAAAGGGAGAAGTGATAAACCACAGGGAAAAACTAATGTACTTAGGTAATAAAAAATTTATTTTTTTTTACGTAAGAGTACTTTTCATGTTACACTATCAAACCTTGATTTCAACTCTTTCTAAAGTAAGAATTTTAATTATGAATTAGTATTAAAATGAACAGTAACTTGTACTTTTAGTAAAATATCAACCATGTGCTTTTTCACTTTCAATTGAATCATTTTTTATAGACGTAATTCTGCTTTTACTTGTGTTCAGATTTTGAGTTCTCTGCCTTCCACTGGTGAAAACATGAGTCGGCCTTGGTCAGTCATTGACTGTATTAGACAGTCTTAGAGTTTGTGTTGATAGTTGTGTGTTTTATGAGTTAAGTTGCACTGTGAGCTTGAATGTTAAGGATGTGTGTTCAGGCTCCTCTGGTATCTGGCTAATGGAATATTGTTAATGAAATAACAGAGACCCCAGGAAGAATAGCATCTGTTTAATACAGAGGCTAATGGAGATCTTAATTAATAAACAAACAAACAAACATATGGGGAATTAAAGGCTTTTAAAGGAAATTAAAAAGTGATCACGCATCAGCCGTTTTCCTCTTAGGCAAATATGTCTATTCATTTGAGAAATACTATACAAACGTTTAGAGTTCATGAAGTTACAGATAATAGTGAACATTACTGTATACAACTGATTTGTAATGCCATATTTAGATATAGTTTGCTAACAAGCTGTATCTTGTCGTTAGCTTTTTTATTGTGAAGATATAACATTACTAGGAAATGTGGACAACTTAAGCTTTAGCTTAACAAAATTAGTATTGAGCAACTGAATCTTATATGTAAAATACGTTTGTAAAAGGAACCAAAACAAAGTCTGCTTTGTTACACCATGTTCATATATCTCAGCCTACATAGCCACATATGGACACTGTATCTTATGCATTCAACAAACAGCTGTATTTGAAAAACAAACCAAAAAAATATTAAAAATAAGTTGTCTTTCTTTACTAACTGGCTGGATTTGGATCAATATAAAATGGAAATAAATTCTGTTTTCAGGGCATTTTCCCATCATGACAACATTAAATGAGATTTCTGTTATAGAAATGTACGTAAAAACCAAGACACGTAAATGGTGCATTGAAAATATTTTATTTCTTTCCTGTGTTAATACATAATTAGACATTTATACTTTCATAGAAATAGTATATATATCATGGGTGTGAACAATAAAAGAGTCATGCTAGCCCTCATGAACAGGTTTTATCCCATGAACATCAAAATGGCTCAAACACAGACGTCATGATTGTACATAAAACACTGACTCCATTATTCTGCTGTAATTCCATGCTTCTTGGTTATTTGCTTTGACACAAAGTACAATTATATGCCATAAGTAAACGGCCCTATTCTTTACTATGTGTAGGACCTTAGGGTGATCATTCTCAATAGTCACTCATCCAGTTATCTATAGTACAGGCAAAACCAGTGTGAATGGGAGCTTATAGTCTTCCGTTGACACATGATGATAAGATATGCACAAATTTGGTTTAAGGCCGGGGTTACTGAGAAGCTCATGGTGTTGCTGTGGGAAAAACTGCACTACAGGATTACTTTTTACAATAAGATTTCATTAGTCTTAAAGATTTATACGTACTGAGGGCCCAAAACATCCATAGAAATTTAATGATCTTACTTTGGACAGATTGCAAAGGCAAACAAGCACTTGCTTGAAAAAATCTAAGAGGTGTCAGTTCACTAAAACTTATTATAAAGGATGGTAAAGCCTGCAGAAAATGTCTTTTGCTTCCAAAACCTGCATGAGTACAAAGTAAAGCAATGATTGATTACATACCATTTAGCCATTGCGATATAAAACACTTTTAAGGATTTGATTTATGGTTTCCAAATACATTTCTGGCTATATTCCTTTCTTTTCCCTTCAAAAATAAACAATAAAGGTTCAAATTTGGGCTCAACTTGTGTTCAGATTTCCATAAACTCATAAACATTCACATATCAAATCATACTGGACTGAAGTTGGAGCTTTGACATTGCAAATCCCACTGAGTGTAATGATCCTCTCTCTCCCTCTGTGTCTGTCACTCCCACCATTATTCCCTCCGATTCTCTGACTCATCTTCCCTTCTCTCTCTGTCTCTCTCTCTCACTGTCTGTCTTCAGGTGTCTCTCCTGGTCTCAGGCTCCATATTTGCACATGCCTCATTGGATGTTCACCTTGAGCAGCTGTTGAATCGCCTCCTGCAGCCTCAGATAGACAGAGACAGAGCTGTCTGGGCCAGATTTGCCTTCTGCTGCTTCCCTCAATGTGTCAGTTTGGTCCACAGCCAGCTGGGAAATGGACTTGGTGCATGACTGAGTGTTTAAGTGTGTGTGTGTGTGTGTGTGTGTGTGTGTGTGTGTGTGTGTGTGTGTGTGTGTGTGTGTGTGTGTGTGTGTGTGTGGATCTGTGTGTGCTTGGATTAGGCCACTACAGAAAAATTGCCACTTCAGGTTCTACAGTATTACAGTTACAAAGCATATTCATACTTTTATCACCCACTATATCAGATGAACATTAATCTGATATAGTGGGTGATGAAAGTATGAATGATCCAGATAATGTGAACCCTCCATGAACTCAGTGTAATGAGAAATTTTGAAATTCCACTTTTTTGACAGCAAGAACATGCATGATTAAGAACACTTTGTACAACTGCACCAATCTCATTAGCATTCTTTGACCTATCTGTTGCTGTCATCCTGTTGTCATTTTTGGGAGATCTAGCTAGTTAGCTGATTCTGAAGTCTAGAAACAGGCTGACCTAGCTTAGCAGAAAGACTTCAAGCAATGGGAAACTGCTAGCCTCATACACATTCGGCATGAATTTGATGGTAAACAAGCACATTCCATAAATTTGTGGACTGTGAGTGTAAAGAACAATGGTTAAACAAGAGGGGTACAAACAGAAGTATCTTGGAGGATATGCTGTCTGTCATATTGGAAATGTTAACAGTTTCTCCTAACAGTTACACTCACAGGTGGAGTAAAAGGCTGGGAGAGACAACGTGTCTTGGGTTTTCCAAAGCAACTCCATCACCTGACAAGTACTTCTAGTGTAGTATACCAGCACCTAAAGAGTCCTGTGCCAAATTTGCAGATTATCAGATCTACATGCTGGGTTGTGTGGGCCCATTTTCCTTGCAAGGTGAAAAACAGATAATCCATTGGAACAACGCCTACAATGAAGGATCAGCCCAAAGTAGAAGAATGAGACAAATACTGGCCCCTTGCTGTAAAAAACTTAGCTTAAGAATGGAATAGACAATCAATATACACAATATATGCACTTGGGCCCTTACATTAATAAGAGTATTGTGTTTAAATGCCAGCATCTGGTCCGTCTCCTGTTTTCTTTGCAGGAACAGACTTAACAAATGACCATGACAAGGCAACAGGGAGTGCAATTTAAAAATACCAAATCTGCTGATCAGAGGGTTTCTGTTTCCTTAACTAGATACTCTGCACACTCTGAGTCCAGCTGCTTACAGACCCAACAAGATACACTCTCATTGGAAAAAAACCTTGACATTCAAATCTCAAATGCCTACTTTGTCAGAAGAGGTTGTTCTTTAATTCTGCAGTGTTCTACAGGCTGGCCACGATGCCCCATTTCTGTCAACGCTTTATGCATCATATGCTTTGAAAAACACAAGTCTGCTACTTCGGTCTCTTTTTCTTTTTTTCCCCCCGTGCGAGTACTTTCCTTCTCAATGTCAGATGTTTTTTCTCTTTAAGAAGCTTGAGTTAATAGACCACCATCTGAGTCACTTATTGATTCTGCACAGTTCTTCATTCTTTTTAATCTTTTTTTTCTCTCTGAATGCATTTGCTTTACATTCATTCTTATGGTTGGAGAGATTTATGTATGAATCTCTTGATTAACTTCATTATCAGCCTACATTTAAAAGTAACTCAGGATCAGGCCGGAGCAGCTTTTTGCTGTGGTTGAAAGTTTCAAACATGTCTAAGCAGGTGGTGATGTCACGGTGTCCTGGAGCACACCTGTACATCAATGCAAGCAGGTGAGACGCTCAATCAATGAAGGTCAACAAAGGAAAGAGCAATGTCAGTTTATTCTTTAATTTTTTGATTGTTTTACTTTGTTCAGGAGGGATTTTTTCCCTTTACTTTATTAATCATTTTGAAATGCTATTTTATTGGCCTTTTGCAATTTCACAATAAAAATGGTGGTAAACTACCACCAAAAATTCTTAGAAGTTTTTTGACATAATGGTCCTTTAAGTTCAGGCAGGTGCAGACAAAGCAGCTGTCTCATTTCTAGTCAGCTGCTGTTGATAAAAATAATATCTATCACTGGCAAATTGTATCAGCTTTGGCTTCTGGCTAAGTGAACATTCCACAAGCTGGTGCAAAGTTTTATCTTTAAGAATCATTTTTAAGGGTCTTGAAAAAGCTCTTAATATTAATCAGTTTGCATGATATCATGCTAACAGACAGAGGCTAAAGGCTACATGTCTTAGTTAAAAATATGCATCCACACCAGTCTATGAGACATGAAAATACAGTAGTTCATGTAGTACAGTTTAGCACACTTCACGTTATTAAGATTGATAAGAAAAATTTAAGATGGCAATGTTATAAATCTAGCATTACACTTATCCTACACTCATGTTCATACTTTCAAACCGTGCGTTTTCCATTTTTGCATTACAAAAGAAGAAGCTTTCAGGATGAACTCGTGTGTTTGGAAAATTAAACGATGATGGTAGGGTTACGTTTAGGGGACAGCTATACAGTGGCTTTACTAATCGTAAAATAGGGATTTTTCCTTTTTTTTGAGACTGGTTATCCTACAAAATAATATATCCTACAATTTGGATAACCTGGCCTTGAAACTGACGTTCTTTGTTACTACTGAGGTCAGTTCAATTAGCCAGACATGCTAGCAATTGCTACTTATATAAGAGAAGATAAACATGCCATTTAACCAGTTTCTTGCAATTCTTCTTTTGTTTTCTTGGTTTTGGAGGGGCTTTAAGAAAATAAAATCCCCTTTCAGACTCTTAACTGCTGAATATCACTCCTTCTACAGCCTTTATCACTCTGACACGTAGAGAAATCCACACAAGCCATCACAAACCACAGTGAATGATGGCCTTCTTGCATCAGACAAATCCTATTTTTCTGCCTTTATAAAAGCAAATATAAAACTCAACCTTTGGTATGTGCTTATTTATTGTGTGAAAAAAAAGTGCTTCTCTTTACTTTTTCTTCCCTATCTTATCTCTACTTCTCCTCTCAGTTTGCCCCTTTCATTGATTCTCCTTGTCCCTCTAGTCTATTTTGCTTTACTTGTTTACCAGGTAGAGTGTCCATCCAGGCTGGTCTGACACGAAGAGGTGATAAATGAGCAGAGGAGCGAGGGACAGTCGGCGGGCCGGGGCTGAGTGAGAGAAAGAGAAGAGCTAATGCAGAGAGAGAAAAAGAGTCTGAGACTGGATATAATGAGAAACAGGGGAGAAGGGAAGCTGGGGGGTGAAGAGAATTGAGGACAAGACTGGTGAAGGGGAGAAATGAGGAAGGGTGGAGTGATATATGAGAAACAGAGCACTGCGACACAGGGATAGAAAGGGAAAAAGTCATAAATGGGAGAATGAAGGCGGATGAGGGTGGCTGGAGATGGAGGAAGAAAGAGGGTATCAGATAAAGGAGGCAGAGTTTGAAAAATAGATTGCAGGGTGGGGGGTTCGGTGTGCTGGCGGAGCTGTTGATTGAGATGAGAAAGTAATGGCCGCCTCTGTCAGCACAGGGCAGGATTTAATTCCAGCAAGTGTGTGTAGGCTACGTATGTGGTGCTGATTAGCAGTCATCTCGACCAGCAAGGCACTCACATATTCACTTATTATCTCTAATACGACTGCGAGTCTGCTGAGTTCAGCTTCACAGCAATTTTTTTTTCTTTTTTTTTTTTGTCTGACTTTTTAGTGAACTCGACTGGTGAGTCAGTATTCAGAGGTTGGGGCCCAATATAATTGCAATTATGTGAATAGCACATCATAATTAAACAGGAGGCCTCAAAGAAGATAATGGAGCTTTATCTTTAACTGAATAAGTCTGATGGAGTCCTTCACTACTTCACAAAAACACCCTGATACAATTGTAACTACACAAGTGGGAAGGTTATAAATGTGTATGCGGTGATTTCTCTTTTAATACCAGGATGTCCAAGTGTGCATTAACTAGAGCTTTATATAATAGCTACTTTCCTCACAGATCAATCAATCCATTTGTTTTTGTGTTTAAGAAAAGGCTGCTGTTATTTTACATTTTACTTTTTGTCAACGAATGAACAAATGTTAGTGCATCTGTGGAAATCAGCCCTAATACCATTTACTCTTACTGAGAATTTCATCTTTTACAACAGCTCACAAATATCTTTAAAAACAGTTGGGTGGTGAAGTAATTTGTGAATATTATGTTAACAGCAGCAAATAATGCATTTGTAGGAGACTTTTTTCAGCTGCGGATTAACACACATTTAGTGCACCAGTGAGTTTTTACGTGAGCAGGAAACGGAGGGACCGAATCAAAAGAAACTACAGTGACCACGTTTGTTGTAATGAAGGAACATGTAAGCACATGCATCAATATGGCCTGTTGACATCTCTGTTATAGTTTAGACAACAGTGGAGCTCTATGGCATAGAGGGATCAGCTACATGTAAGGCTTTGGCTACACTGCAAAACTAATTCATTTTTGATTTTGGTCTTTTTGTGCGATTTTTGCCAAATTTGACCCAAACCTGGTTGTTTAGAAAATTTAAACTGCCATCACATTGAATAGACTTTACTGTGATTAAGTTGATTATGCTCTCTGACAAATATATAAACACGAATGTGGGCATGGTGTTATGTGGCACCGTTCTCAAGCTTCAAAAAGTGTAAAAAGCAAATGTCAGGCTTTTCAAATGACTGAAATAATTATCAAAACTGCCATCAATTAATTTTCCCTTAAACTTAAGAGACAATTCAGTTTCTCAGCAAAATGAAAGAATGAAGAAGTTAAAAGTCTCTTGATGACTGTCCCACACAATTACAAGCATCATACTGTATTTGTGGATCATGCTTAAGTATTATAGTGAGCCTTTGTTGGGATGGTTCACCTACAGTAAAACAAAGGGGTTACCTTTGCTTTTAATTTAGACTTAAACCTTTGAGGGATTCATTACACTCTTTAACTGTCAGACTGCTTTGAAGACAGAGACACATATTTTTACAGATTCCTTTGTATTAACTATCCTGCAATGCACCTGGAATATTTTACAACAGCTTTCCTTAAAAAAAAAACTAGCACAGTGACTGAGAAGATCATCAATCGCTTATAGATTACAAATTTATGCAAGGTTCAATTGTGCTGCTCTAAATCAAAGCTGCAGTTCATCCTTGGTGAATTGACATCTGGCTTTTATGCCTTTTCTCTCTATTGCATTCCAGTCTTGGATCACTTTAGATTCAGGTTAATTCCAAAGGGAGACTGAAGGAAAATGGTCTACATTTTAAAAAACATGATGCAGCCACACAGCTGAGTGGATCATCTGTGTGCTTCCACAGGCTGCCATCGCTGAGGAGCTTCAGCCAAACCAGAGGGAAACCCAGCCAAACTTTGCCGTCTGTATACATTTCATTATAAATAATGCCCTGCAAATCTCTTTTCTTATTCCCTGCACATTCGGTTGCAGACCACAGGCAGCATATGGTGCTGAATATGCAGTGATGAACAATGAACCTCAATTTGAACCTAGATCTGTCTTTTTCCAGCCGAGCCAGTCTTTCAAAAGTTTGACACCAGAGTTAACTTCTGGATTTGAAAGTTGTTAAATTTCGATTTGGAAGTGAAGAGACTGCCTGGTCAATCAATCCTTAAACTCTGTCTGAATCATGGCTGTGTTCAGACGGCATTATCCAACTTATATAAGAGAAATATGAGGGGCCGTAAAGCATGTCTCAGATTTTATCCCTGAACTGACAAGACCATTAAGATTCCAGTTGAGAGAGGAGGGAGAAACAGATGCATCATTTAACCGATGACACAGAGAGAAAGGCAGGAGGGAAGACTCCTGTGCTAAAAGTTTGACACGGTAATGAAATGATACCGTACTCAAGTTTGGGATTGTGAGAGCTCAAAAAATCACAATAGGTGGAGCACCAAACAGGAAAGTTATTATTAGAGAGACACCATCACAGAATGACGGGGAGGGGGATTAGCTGCTACACAAAGGGCTGTAATAAAGACAGAAAGGAGAGAATGTGGATGGAGAGATAGAAAAAGAGAAAATCCTTGTTTGAAAACAGAACTGAGCTTCTTTAGTTGTGTGCTGACTGAAACCTGGACCTGAAGGATGGGATGCAGTCTACGTTTCTGCCATCTCTGACCAGTGATACAAACCTTAAGTGAAAAAACAAACGACAACAAAAAAGAAATACTCAGACATTCATGTTCGATGATCCGTTCCCGGGATTCAATGCCACTGATGAAGAGTATCCAGAAGGAATGAATCAAGCAAGTTCTTGTCAAGAGGAAATGACGTCCCCTTCGTCACTTTGACTGACTGCCACTTTACATCTTGTGGCTATGTTGGCTGTCCACTCAGAGAAGGCTACAGTCCAGTTTTGGTCACAGCAGAAGTGAAAGTAGTTTTTACCATCTCGTGTGTCATGTTCGAGCATTTGCAGCCTTTCTGCAAGTTAAGAATCTGGTCCATTATTTTTGAAGAGTTCGTCATCGTGCAGAAAAGAGTTTCTGTAATGGTTTATCGGTTCCTCAGTACAATGGTGTCTGAGAATGGCTTTCTGTTGGTCTCAGGGTCTGAAAGAAACACATTTACTGTACTTGATGAGGGACAATAACGATTCAGTTATTGAAAGATGTTTTTTTTTGTCACTCTTTGTATTTTCTTCTCTTTTTTTCTCATTTGCCAAACCCTGTCCCCTATAGCAACTGTTTCTGTAAGTTCTCTATTTACAAGTGGAGAAACTGCAAGATACATTAACAATGGTGACAGATTTACTACTCAAATCGGTCATTTTTAATCAACCGGTTCTTGATTTTAAGTAGAAAAAAGCAGCATCTCATATAGGTGAGGACTATAAATTAAGCAATTTTGACAGCAGAGATGACAACTTGTCTTACAGATTGCATCAGCAGTAGCTTGCTACCTAATTAACTTGGCTGGAAACTCTGTTTCTTTGTTACTTAGGTGTCTTACTGTTTTCAGTGCACATTCTAAAACTGAAAGTATAATAAGGGTTTCACATAAACTCTCCAGTGCTGCAAACATGCTATCATGCTAAAAGACTGAGGCTAAAGCATGTTTCCAGAATGGACGACATGGAGGAGCCCATCACCCTAAACATGAGTAGCATCCTGACTCTGTTGCAGTGGATACGCTTGCTTTGAACATGACTTGTAACCCCACAAAAGAACATCATGATACGATCCTTTGCACTGACAGCACAGTTTCCCCTGTAATTAGTGAGCTAATTAGCCAGACATGCTAACATTTGCAAGTTATGTAACATCAAACCCAAATCTGAAATCCAAGAGACTTGCTGTTTCTAAAGCTCAAGTAGCTAAGATATGACTGGATCATTTTTACCGTTCAGGCCAAGGGATTGGCAAATTAAGAATTCCTCATTTGTCAAAACATCTGAGAACTCAAGAAGAAATTATAATTAAAGAGATTCTTGCTTGAGGATAAGATAAACTTAATTTTTTTTTTTGGAAATTTATGTTGTTACAAAAGCATAGTAACAAAACAAAACAAGAGACAAATGCATAAAATATAATTAACAAAAAAATAAAAGTATTTCTGTGATATTTTACAAATATAAGATGAATTTTTTGCAGATAAAAGTCAAAAAAGATTTCCTGTTCCTCACCTGTCCTGAGGTTGGGGGAGTTGGTTATTGCACAAGGCTATGCAGGGCTTGTCTTAGACGTTGCTGCGCAGTAGCCCCCCCTGTGGGTGCTCCGGAGTACTGCACTCTGAGGAGTTCTTGGCTTTGTCCTTGTTGTTGTTGGGCTCATTATCTTTGATGATGTCATACTGACGACAAAACAGGGCAATCACCCCTAAAAGACAAATGAACATGATATTTATTAAAAAGAATATGACAACTTATCAAACTTTTTTGAACTGATTCATTTAACCATTCTTCATAGTAAGGCCAGAGATCAGGATCAGCTGGGTAGGAGTGTAAAACACACTTCCAACATCAATATTTGTGTTAGGTCATGTCTGGATTACTTTGGGATATATTACTAGATTTTTGTTTTGCCCGAAATTTATGGGGACGGGACGAGACAAGCTTTGCTTCTTCCGTCTTCCCTTTCGGACATGTAAATTGACATGACCGAAATAAATCAATAAATCAAATCAATGTATTGTTGCATTTTCACATTCTAGTCAGTGCAAGCCATTAGAATTTGAACTAAGTTAAGGAATAGTCAAAATGTGCCTAGTTTGTTCAATTTCTTGCTGAGACTTATATGAAATGACTGATACTGCTATCCCTTATCCAAAATATGCAACCTCAGACAGGGTAGGGCTAGCTTTTTTCCATTCTTTATACCTAGCTAAACTAGTCATCTGCTAGCTGCAGTCTGAAATACATGTGACAGTT
The DNA here is from genome assembly GCA_029783645.1 of Ctenochaetus hawaiiensis. Taxonomy (NCBI): domain Eukaryota; kingdom Metazoa; phylum Chordata; class Actinopteri; order Acanthuriformes; family Acanthuridae; genus Ctenochaetus; species Ctenochaetus hawaiiensis. The sequence goes on from JAPZDY010000008.1 coordinate 17,181,697, forward strand.
TCAAGGGTGATATCGATCTTCTCATCTGACACAAAGCAAAAAAAGTAAAGAACTATTTACAAAATATATCAAACTACTCTTTTAAGTATTAATAATAAAATGGTGCCACAGGGAAGCTTCCTAGCTCAATTTTGCACATAGTAATTATATTTTTAAATTCAATCTAGTCTTTAAACATCAACAAAATTTTCTTAAAGTGCTGAGAATCAATGTCAAATTTGGACGTCTACAACTGAGCAAATGTCATCTGCTGATAAGGATCATGTGATATAACCAAAAGCCACACAATATGCTAGTGTAGCAGTATGTGGACATTATTTGCTAACTGTTTTGCTATTTTGTGACACATTTTTGGGATTTGATGCTCTGTTAATTTGGAATCAAGCTTTCAAAATACACTCCAGAATTTCATTAAGTTGACCTGAATTTGGCTAAAATAAGCAATTAAAGTTACTAAGCTGTTGTGCTTTTTTTTATTTTCAACCCTCTATCATTTGTTTTCATTTCTTGGCTCTTTAAAATTTGGTTCATAGCCCTGTCTTCCTTAAAATATTTACACAGCATCACTTTTCCTTCAATAACAGATGAAAAGTGTGATGATATGCACTTGTTATTTATCTCTATTCATTCAAAAGTCTTTTGATGTTTCAGTGAAGCCAATCAATCTGAAGTGAAAGAAACAGAGATGTGAATACAGTAAAGCAAATGGAGATATGAACCTGATGATAAGATAGCCGTGTGAAGCCTGCCTTCAGTCAAAAAGATTAAAAACATGGCAGAGGAGAGACAGATGTGGAGAGAGCGGGATAGAGAACAAGCACAAAAAAAAGAAGAAAGGGAATAATTCATGGAGGTGCAGGAATGTGTGCAGGACTAAAGCAGGAGGGATCTGGCGTGAACAGGCTTCAGTCTCACTTGTTCTGCTTATGTCAGCCCCTGCTCATCTGATCACTGCAATACCAAAGGGCATGATGGGATATCTCACTGTGATATCCCCCAGCATGCCCCACAGGCCCAATTAGAAGCTAAAAAACATTTTTTCTCCACCATCCTGCCCTCTTTTTTTTCCTCTTCTTGAGACTTGATTGCTTGGTGTTTCTCTCTTCTTCCTTAGCGCTTCCTCTGCAACCCTCTCTGTATCGTAGCCTCCCGTCCTCTCATGGGTAATTGGCAATGGAGATCTTGCTGTTAGAGTATATGCCATATACAGTATTTGGGGCATATTTGTATCTCATTACACTTTGTGAAGTGGGCTAGGAAGGAATATGTATATCTGTAAAATAGTGCTGAGATGCACTAAAGGATAACTGCAGCATAGAGCTAATGACTGGGAGGCTCCATAAAAGCAGAAGCATTATTTTGTAGTTCGGAAAATTGTTGTGCAGATGAAACAACAGGAACAGTTTATGTTGTGATGAAGAAATGTGCAAGTGGTAACACTCAGTTTATTTGAGGCTTGAACACCCTGGAATTGAGTCACTTCATTAATTAATCCTTGTAAAGGAACAAAACATTTAACAGAATGGGGTTTTTTTGTCTCGTGTTTATAGTTTATTTGCAAAAATTAAGTTTAAACACAAAACTAACCTCTTCACTGAATGTTAGAAGAAGAATATGGTGGCTGATGTCATGTTATTTGTTGATGTTAATATGTTCTAGTTCATGTTTGAGTCAGAGTTTTCACGCTGGCTGATGGTAAAAATCAAAGCTGTGTCTTAAGTTCATGTGAATAAACCAAACATTTGACTTATTGGAAATCCTATAACGTCTCTGTAACTTCTGTTGTTATCATCAAGTGCTAATTAGCACATATTAGTGTGCCAACACACTCAACTAAGGTAAAAAATGGTTCAAATGACCTTTTGTAGTACACATCTGTATGTTGTGGAACGCGGATGTTAGCATTTAGCACAAAGCACTGCTTATTTGAACATAACAAAGCTGTTAAGGTGGACTAGTGAACAGGTTAGTTAAATGCATGTGTCCTGATGAAATTTAACATCTCTGACAACCTCGATAGTCTTATTTATCCATGTTAGCAGCTGTCTGTTGTAAAACATGAGAGCTTCAAAAATCATTAGAAGATTTTACCGACATATTTTATATCACACAATAAAATCTGAGTATATCTTATGTTTTTGTTGACCTTGTTTGAGGCATTTAACCAAAAACATAATTCAAAAATGCCATTGACTTCAAGATAAGGGAACCAGATGAACAATAATGCAAACCCTCTCCTAGGTTGTATGACTTAGTTTTTGATTATTTTTATTTTCTAAAGTGTTTTGTATGTTAGAGGGGTGTTAACATGAGGTTACTGTAAATATTATTTGCAGAATTAAAATAATAAGAGGAAATACAAATCTAGAAGAAATAGTATTACTACACATCTGATAAGACAAGGATCAGAGGAAATATTGCTAACCATACACCTGATATACCAGACGCCATTTTGACTGAGGACTATATAACCAAAAATGTTCTAGGGGCAAAAATTAAAGATCTGTCTTTGACACGTCTCTCAGTGAGCAAACAGAGCTGTCACCAGTTATCCTCTCTGCTCATCCAAGTAATATGGGGATGGTTATTTACGCTGGGTCTTTTGACATCCTGCACAGTAAAACTGGCTCTGAGATCCTGAAAAAAAAAAAGTTTTTTTTGCCTGCTGCTGGAGAAACTGAGTGAGTGCCAGTTGCAACATGTATTCATTTCAGGCCTCATTCCAGCCTTGGGTAAGGGAATTGAATCTTTCAGCAGACTCCTTGCCTTGAACAAATGGCTTACAGCAGTGTGTCTTACCCATGGGATAAAGTTTATTGACAATTTCAATTTCTTTTGGAACTGTAAAGGCCGCTTTAAGCCTGATGGGATTCACCCAAGCGTACTTCTCAGTGCCAACCTGCGTCATGCTCTTGGAACAAAACAAAAATGCACAGATAAGTGTGAAGGACAACACTCACAGAAACAGGGAGACAGCCTGTGCCTCCCCCACCTCCCCCCTCCCCACCTGAACCTCTGCTGCACATCACCCAGGGCTTTCAAAGGGATGTCTCTGTCCAACTCATGATCCAACACCCCCCTTTCCCACCTCAACCACACAACCACAACTAGCAGGGACCCCTCGCCAACCACAAAGTCAGTTAAAGCTGCCGTGTTGAAGCTAAGCAAACTATTAAGCAGCAATAACCATAAACATCAGCACTCAGGTGTCTTCAGAAATGAGACAGACTCTATGCTGCCTCCTTAAGCATGCCAGTGATCCTAAACAGCCGGTGGCATGTTTGAAAGAGTCATAGCAAACACACACCATCTGGTACCTGTCTCCGTTTTCTTGAATTTGCTAATGCTTAGCCACATCCTGTCTCTATTTCAAATACGGAGTTCCAACAGGTGAAATCAGCTCCTGTCTAAACCAGCATCAGGAAGAATAAAGTGCACTCTCAGTTCACAGCTGTTTTATCTGATCTGATACCAGTTGTGCTGCAGCCACAGACTGTCAGACAATTTCTTAAATATAGTAAACCTAGCCTTATTAAATATCAGGTCTCTGGCAGGCAAGTCACTATTAATTGATGATCTCATTATTTAAGAATAACCTTGATTTGATGTTTTTAAATGAAATGTGGTTAAATTAAAACAACAGTGCAGCAGCTCTTGTCGTGTCGGCTCCCTCATGCTTTTATTTAAGAGCGAGGCACGAATACAAAGGAAAACAGTTGAAGTAGCTGCTTTATTTAAAAATGTTTACAAGTGCAAACAGCTGTCAGATGGTGAAGTTAAACTCTTCTGACATGTCGCTATTCAGTCAAGATTCTCCTGTAAGGGTGCAGTCGTAACCATGAACACGTCCCCAAAATACAGTGCACGCTTTTCAGTGACTTTTTCCAGACATACCGCGCTGGTAAAAGCACAAAGGGCAGAAAAAAATCACATCAGGTTCACATTGAAATACCTGTAAAGATGAGCTTTGCATCCACATTTAAAGAGTGCGAGATCGTCATTTTTCTCTAAGATCACTAATAAAAATAACAACAAAGTATGCATCTCATTTAATGTTGCTGACAGACTGATGCACCTCTCAGCATCAGTGCCTCCTATTAGATAAACAGACTCTAAATCCATCTCAAGCAAAACACCTCAGTTACCTCTGACCAGCAAAAGACTACTCGGTTCAATTTAGCAAATTTTCAGACCCTAGATTGTGCAGCCTTGACAGAAGCTGTGCAAAACCTTTGGCCTGCTACCTGCTGCCCTGACACTGCCTACAACACTTTTTAACTGCATGGCATGAGTACTACAGATAAAAAGTTCTCTTCTGTCAGGTCTTTTCCAAGGCTCTGAATTATCAAACCACTTTGAGGAAGGTCTAGTCTGGATTCCTTAGTAATAAAAAGCTACAGGCTGTTTTCCAGCAACTTAACACTTTCTTTAATTAGTCTTTAATGACATACATCTGAGCACTGATGTATGATTTTTAATTTTAGTTTGGTATTGGTGGATCTAAGTGTTACCTTATCTAAGCCACCATCTGTAAATTGGTAATGGCTAATATGAGCAATGTTCTAATCTTATTTTAAGTGGGGTCATCATTCATGTTTCACTTGACTGCACTCCTTACTATAATATTTTGTCTTTTTCAAATGCATATGGGTGGGTGTGTTAAATTCAAACCTGGATTGGAGGTTTTCTGATCATCAAAAGTGTCTTTTAACCAGCAGCACATCACCCCAAAAGCACTGCAGGGCAGAAAATGCTCATCACAAAGCCATGACACCACCAGCAGTGTGTTTGCCTCCTCTGAGTTGGAGAGCTTATTTGCCCCAAAGACATGAGATTCCTTTGAGGTCTGCAGTGATAAATGAGCATAGCTGAAGAGGATTGTTACCTGCCCACATGATGAGCACCACTACAATGATGATGAGCTCTCCAGCCCTCAGCTGGGCAGCCTGACCGACCTCCTCCATCGTCACCTCATCTGGAGAGAGAACACAGGCACACAAAGTCAACAAAGGGCCACTGAGGATGCTGGGATTGAAGATGTGAAACCGCCATCACTCTGAACCTCTTGAAGGGAAAAATGAAAAATTTAAACAGGCCAACAGGAGAGCAGGACTGTCTAGCACTCCTTAGATGTGGCTACCTACTGGAAGTTTTCCATTCTGGACAGTGTAATTAAAGATCAGTGAGCAGAGGTCTGCAGAGACATGGAGAGCTGGAACTCCACCCATCACTCACAGTGTTTCTCTTGCTGTCGGGACTCTGGCAGCTGCAGCATAACACCAGCCACAGGGTTAAACTTTGAAATACAGTCTGGACTGAAACCAATCAGTCTCTGCTGCCAAATCCAGGCCTCGTGACACAAACTTTAACCATAAACAAACAGCCCCCTCTTCTTACGTGGGTGGTAATTTGCTTAGCATAGGTCTTAAATATGGCATTAAGACATCATTGTTACTTAGCTTCTATATAAGGTCCCCAGAACCAAGGTTGGGCCTTGAGGTTATAACTATACTTGTAGCAATACAGCTTTCGGCTGCACCTAATGCAGCTACAGTCAATAAAATGTCAACAATTAATAGTAAAAATAAAATTGCATATTTGTAAAACTTTTCTTTTAACATAAAACAGTTATGTATTTAATTACAAGTAAATAAATAATAAAAAATCAAAAAGGCAATCTAACTTTTTAAGACTAAATGGCACATACTTTATCCTGCTTGATGGAAACCTTGTGCCAAAACAAATGACAAATTTTCACACAGATCACCAGAAAAGTAGGTTTAAGCATTAACTTAACTTCAGGATTGCAGCTCAGGAACAATACTGACACACTTCTATAACATTTAAAGGAACTTAATGTTTGCTTTTAAGTTCATTAAGATGTAAATGATCAAAAGTTGATGAGTAACTGGAACATCTTTTCTAAACCCTTTAACTAATGACACATTTACATCTGTAACTACGCTTGTTACTAAAAAAATGTTTATATTAGCCTTTGACAACCTGCATTCACCACAGGCCCTCCAGCCATCAGCTGAGGGATCATGGTTAGCTCAGACGTGATGAAACAAAGGGCCGAACACTGTTTTTACAACAGCAGAGATTAGAACTAAATAGTTAAATATCCAAAGTTTACTATCTGTGCTGATGTTAAAGGTTGAAAGCAGAGCATACGATTGGAACTGAAACGGTCACTGCTCTTTATTTAAATAGCTCCGGTCACTAAGGCTTGAACTATGTCTTCATTATTGCCATATATTTCAGGTGTAATAATGGTTGTGGTTATGAAACAAAACATTAAAGGGACATTCAAGGTAGAAAACAAACTGATAAAATATCCTAAAGCCTGACAGAGAATATTTCAACCATGACCACCAGTCAAGTTATATAACAAATTGTCTAATTTTCCACTATGCAAAGAATGAATGTAACCTGTGGTGTGTAAAAACAGTAATGAAACACTCCAACCTGAACATGAATTAACAAAGGCATGGAGTTTAAGTCCATACTCATTTGACACACCTCTAATCCTTCATGGCCACAGGGATCCTTGCTCCACCAATCACAGGCATGACAGTAAGTGCACTGAAGGTAATTAACAGCAGGTAACCACATCCATTTCCATAAATTCACTCATGCATTGTATTTAAGTCTCTAACGATTGCTACAACCAACCCTGCAAGGATGTAAAGGTTTTTAAAAGAACATCTTTTTTTTTTTTTGTCTAAATTGGTCTTTAACAACTCCTCCATCTCTAATGTGCTGCTGCTAACAGAAAAATACTTAAGAGTTCCTTTACACAATGGTTAGCACACCAACAAATCAGGCAATAGGAGTCTCACAGCTGAACTATCCAACATTACTTCTCTGTCTGCGAGTGCTGGGTCTATTGCTCAGTCTCTTCCTTAATGATAATTACAGCTGCTCCATCTGGCATCACTTTAGCTGTGTATTATTGGTGGAACAAGAAAATTCATAAAATAACCAATCAGAGTCACAGAAAAGAAACCAGGGGCCATCTTTACATAAATGTTATAAAATAATTTTATGAAGGGCTATTGATAAATAATATGGATGGAAATAAGCAACCATAATGTAACTTTTTGTTGTGTGACACTGTAGTTTTTTGTTTGCTCACAGTAAATGCTCTTTAATTTTATTAAAACAACAAAAGGCTCTATAGTATTTTACTGTAAAAGCTGCCAGAGGATACCAGTTTATCTTACAGCATGGGAAAGAAACCCAAGAAACATGCATAAAGTTTTATAATTCTAAATTTCAGAGACTGAATTGAGTTGAGGAGAGTGGAGCCCAGAAGTGATGTCACGACTTTGGCTCTCAGTGGGCAGTGTTGAGTATTCCCCAAACAGCCTCCTCCAGGGCTGATAAATGAAGCCAACAGGGAAGCTACCACTTAGGCTTGGCTCAAAAAGCGAGTCACTCCCAATAAAACCTCACATTAAAAAGCCCAGCATCAACACGACGTTGCTATGGGTGATGTCTTGGACCAGTGCGGTCACCATCCTGCTCCAGCATCAGGACGAGTTTAGGATGATGGTGCTCTTGTGGTCCAGTTTGCTCTCAGGTCTCTTGTTGCCATGGCGATTCCACTGAGCTGAAGCTGAGGCCTCAGGGTGGACAGAGGGAGGAAATGCTCTTACAAAGTTGGCAAGGGCAGATTACAGTTTCTGTTCCAGGAGCAGAACTCTGACAGACAGCTTGTGCTGAATATGACACGAAGCTGAGGGCTGAGCTCTACACCTCTGTACATCTGCCATACTTAATTATTCTATTAGTTCTGAGGTGTGTTTTTTAGTCTAGTTAAGCGATGGAAAAAAACAGGGCTTTGTAGGATTTATCATTACATGCATGATGGGTAAAAAGAGCAGTTCAATTCTTACTGCAAGTGTTAACTGTGTCCTGAAAATCATTTTGATGCAATCAAAACAAATGTTATTTTCTTTAAATTAGCCATGTTGCTATTATCAAAGTAGCTTTAATCAGCTTGTACAAGTAATTAAATTATTCAACCATCATTTTTGACAACAGACCCCAACACCTGAGGTCTATAGCTACTGCTCCTAAACCCAGATGTGTCCTGAGTCTGGTCATAATTTAAATGTTCTGTCCAAGGTCAAAACCATTAAGCCAGACTCCATAAAATAATCTTGTGATTCAGTCTGGCCTGTCTCATTAACATCCATAGTCTAACATGCTCCCACCTCACAGCTTTTGTTTCAAAGACAAAGAGCACTGCAGCTGTAGAGGAAGAGCAGGACACTGTAGTAGAGCTGGGAAAATGTGTAACTTTGTGATTGTGAAGCAGTTAACCGCTGCACAACTGTTAGAGATAAATTAAAGGCTCAAACGGTTCAGACAGTAAGGAGGCTCTGTAATGTTTTATCGCTGTAAAAAACTGATTTATAAAACTGCAGATTTTGCAACTCTTTGTATAATGTAACATCTAACATTAAAACATCACACCTCGACACAGATTTCACTGCATTATAAAAACTTCAGTGCATACGGGATTTTTTGCAGTATTTTACTTTTATTGGATAAGAGCTTCACTGATTCAGACGGAGAGATATGCAGATATAAAGGAAGACAAACAGGCAGAGACACAGGCAGGTTGTGTTGTGTTGCATTGCGCCTGCGGATACACCGACTAAATGGTGTCAGGCTGATTAATACTCGCTTAGAAGGGGAGGAGAGCAGCAATGGCTTCGAGATTTAATCAGGACAGCTAATGAATGCCTCCATACACACACACATACACACACACACAGGAACACACACACAGGAAGCTTCAATCAAAGTCGCAACAAACAAAACGAGTCAGCCCCTCAACATCCAAGACAAATTGTCTCACTAAACCCTTTATGTCCCGTGACTACACACACACTTCAAAATGCAGTTATTGTAACAAATACTTCTGTCTAGTTTGAATCATACAATGCTACTTTTCTTAATACAAGTGAACACATTATCCACAAGTGTGACAAGTTCAACTTTTACAAATGAACTTCTTTCAAAAAAAAAACATTCGGAATCAAATGTCTCCACATCTAGTGTGTGTTTCTCCACTGATGATGATGTTTAACTTGCAGAAGAGACAAAATGCAATGGTGATGTTTCACATTTTCTATCCCACTTGAACACTTTGCCCCTCGTTGGGACCTTGACAAGCTGCCACACAGGGAGGTTTCAAGGGAATACAGTGCTCCCTAATGTCCCCCAATTCCTCTCTTATCATCCTGCTGCCTTGCTGCTGATGAGCATTTACCATTCGCCATGTCCCTCTAAAGCAGCTGCTCTCGGCACTGTAACTGGGTCGGACATGATAAAATTGGAAGTACTGCAAGCTGCTCCAGATAACAGCAGCCTCTGCATTTGAGAATTAGAACAATACATTGTGCGGAAGGTGGGGAGGGGTTCTCACAAAGGCGGTGATTTTTTGCATTTTTCTTACATTAAATGGTCAAATAACCCTTTTCTTTGTTGCGATGAAGCATGGAAGCACAAACAAAACATTAGTTCTCTGCTGTGTGACTGCCTCTGGATAGAAACTGCTGTTAAAATCTGTGCATGAATGTTTGTGCAGATGTACGTGTGAATTTGTGCATGTGGATTTTTGTGTGTGTAAGCGAGGGAAAAACAGAGAAGTTCTTGCATGTATTAATATTTAATCACCTACCTACAGTACCTTTGTGTGTGTGACTGTAGCATGTGTTTGCAGAGGTAAAAACGCACACTGTTGGTTTATGTCAGGGTCATCGAGGTTTTTGGCTTTTGGGGAATTTTACTGAAAATCGCATCAAGTTTTGCAAAGGAAGGAATAACTTTAAGGTACAATGCACAGATCAATGGAAGCAGGACACTGATCACAGAGTGCTGCCTTACTGAGCTGCCAGTAGAAAGCAGAGGAAGGATTAGGGGACAAATGAGCTGCTTGCTAAGTTCCAGTTTGTGTTTCAGTGAGTATGGATCAACAAAAAACAAACAAAAAACTAATTTTTACCCTAAATTTGGGTAGGTTTTTGTTTCTCTCTTATTCTAATGCTCACAAACACAAAAAATCCAGGATAACCAAAGTTAAAATGAAAATATTGTGTTATTTTCCCTCACCTGGGCTCTTGGACGCCATCTTTTCTGACTCTTTGGGCGTTCTGAAGAGGACCGGCTCGCTGGGGGGGTTGCTGCCTCCCATGCTGATGCTCTGAACGTGAACGATGTACTCGGTGTCCTCGTCCAAATCCCACAGTGCACAGGAGCGCGTGGTGGTGTTCACCTCCTGGATGAACCTCAGCATGCGTACGTCCTTTTTCTGCAGACAAGAGGGATGCAGAAAGAGCCGAGGCCACGAGGCTTGATGTAATATGATACTTCATCGATCCCTGCAGGGGAATTCTCTTTTTTTTGGCAGCACCTCAGCGGAGAAGTCGCACGCCGAGGTTAAACAGATACATCAGACCACCTCTGATAGCTTGGAACCTCAGATTACAGCCGGTTCGATTCTCAATATTTCAAGTGTTTCCAGTGTGCCAAGAACAAACTTCTGGGAAATCTTTAACTATTTACAAGCTCCTTGAGATTCAAAATGTTAAGTTACAGGTTCAGTTTCATCCTGCTTCCTTTAGGCCAGGTAAGAGTTTTCTACCTGCTTGCTAGAATTCCTGGGATGCTTTATGAAATGCAGACTCCTGGCTGCAAACCCAGATCTTCCTGCTGACAGTCCCGCTTGTTAAAATTCAACGCGCTGCCCTCTGGTTAGGGCTGATATGGTACAAATGCATACACGACTCTCTTGGTTAACAGTTGAGAAAAAGCTGAAATACAGCCTCAGTGAGGAAGAGAGGGGGGTTCCTGCAGAGTAATTAAGCTTAAAGAAATGGAGCGTTTTCCTGGCCACGTACCCTCTGCATGATATTATTATCCAGAAAGGACTTTTTGCTCAGGTCAATTTGTTCCTGCTAGATTAAAGGCCAGTCTTGTTAGGAGCTTTTTTAGTCAACAGGCAATTAAAGTAGGGAATTTCTGAACCTATTTAAACAGCACATGGGAATCTAATAACAATTACTAACAATATTTACTTCGATAACGAAGAAAACTTAAAATGTCATAATACTCAGGCAGTTTGGAGCATCTTATCTCTGTTATTTCAATGCAGATTGTGGTAACTTACTGTCATTAAATCTAAAAAATAATATCTTATCAGAAAGTGTGAGTGGCACTGAATCTTGATATATGTATCAACATATGTATCACATCTGTGTAATCAGATTTAAATGAGTTATAACTGAGGGGAGGAGTCCCATTTTCGCAGCTAAATGCAGCATTAAGGCACTAACAGTTTAAAGTTCCATCATGTCCGCTATGAGCTGTGACACAGCCGCCACCACTGCTGCTGCTGCAGCTGTTCACCACGCTGGCGAGCGAGCAGAGTCAGCATGCCAAACATAACTTACTTCCCATTGGCTGTTTTTAGATTCACCAGCATGCACCTGAACTTCTCACCTCATGCATATTCCGTACCTGTTGGGTGATGGCGAATCCAATGACGGGGTCCCCCTCCAAGATTTCCCACGTGACCACGGCGGAGTTGACCTCAATCTCTCTGATGGTCACATTGAGTGGAGCTGACAGCACGGTGTCTGACGCACACACACACACACACACACACACACACACACACACATTCGGCCACGGCCACAGGAAAACAAATCAGATGAGACAGGTCATGAGTACTCTGTCATTACACCTTGTAATACACACGATAGATGCTTCAATGCAGACCTGAACACAAACCTTCCCGCCTCCATCGCTTTCTTTTCTTTCTCTTTGAACTCTTTCTCCTCTTGACACACCTTCCCTAAGATCGCCTCCGACAAATTAATCTTCCGCTTTCATTAGTACCCGGCCTAATTAACCACACACTGATCCCTTGAAAAGGAACTCTTATTCATCCGTCTTCGTCTTGGTGTTTTTCTCTCGCCCACACTCACACACACATTTTTCAATCTTTACCTTCTCCCCTGCTCATCTCATTAGAGTGTGACTCATGAGGATGTATTTCCTCTGTCATACTGCCAATTGATTTTAATGTTTGAGGCTAAAAAAAAAATTTAAAAAAACTTGCATTCAAGAAATCAAAGCAATGTTTGTTGATCGGGAGATTAACTATGATGGATTAAATTACAGTCTGGCTCAACTTTATTCCTACTTTAACTGCAAAAGGAGCACAGAGGGGAAAAATACCTTGGTAAGATGTTCGTGTGTGCGTGAGTGTGTGTGAGTGTGTGTGTGAGAGAGCTAACACAGACTCAAGGTCTTCTATGATCAAAGTCAGGGTTATATTTCCCATGAGCATGACTTGTGAAAGCCACGTCAGACATTGTACTAGAATAGCGCACACAGACACACACACACAAGTTTACCATTGAAATGTGCATTTCTTTTAAAGTTTTACAAATATTCTTAATTATTTAATTACGAGTTATTACAGCAAAACATTTTTTTTTAAAACAATTGTCCACTAACACAGCTATTTTTCCACCATGAGCATTCGGGAAAGTTAAATGCATACATAATGAACAAATCTTGCAGTTACTTGACAGTCATCACCAACTCTGCATCCCCTGCAGCTCTGTTAAGCGTTTTAGCATTTTTCAGCAAATTGTTTTGATTTTTTTGACTAACAGCTTTATTGTTTGGGTTCACTATCACCACTTTCATCATCCACCCTTCAGCTACAGCAGGCAGGCTGTTTTCAGTAACTTGAACTCACTGTATGCTGCACTGCTGCCTGCACCAAACAGAAGACGGACAAGGTCAGTGACTTACTGTGAACATAATCACAAGTTAGTGTAGATGAAAACAGAGGTAGAAGAGTGGTGAATACTGGCCAAAAAGATGCCCCGAAATACATTTTTAAATTGCTCCTCAACCGCTGAATGTGTATATAAGACAAAAGCAAAGCCCATTACACAAAACATCTATTAAAAGTTTGCTAATATTAGCTAACATTAGCCACCAAGGACTATCCCACTGGTTAGGTAAGACAGACAGGCTAAAGTAGTTAAAAGCTGAGTGTTTTGAATTGAGCAAAGGTGCGTTTCATTGCTTCTGAATGCTACTTTTTTCTCTTTTTTAAGAGGGAAAGGCTTTTATGTCATTGTGTTAATGCTTTGCTCTTGTATGGTCTCTTGTCTAGGTGTTACCTTCTACATCCCATTAAGAAGAGTGTGTGCATGCGTGTGCGTGTGTGTGTGTGATCTGATTAGGCCCTGCTGCTCTTTTCTTCCCTCTGTTTACATGCCAGATTACAAGCAGAAACTGCAGTCTGTCACTTTTTACCAATTAGATCGTCACGTGTCTCACACCTCTGTAAATATTGAGCGCCGGGGCCTCTGACTCGTTCAAAGAGTCAACTAATGGTGTTACAGGAAGAAGAATGTACTCTGTCTCTCTGTCTGGGTCCCTGCTTGTCTGTCCGATGCTAACACAATCACCACAATACAGCAGAGAAAAATGGGGTGTGACATCGTGTTAGTGACATTAGTATTTTTTTTGGTTGGGCACAAACTCTTCCAGTGGCTCTCTAAAGCTCTGTGTGTGTGTGTTTGTTGATGCAGAGCAGATGGCGTGTGTTCAAGTGCGTGTGTGTGATACATTGCTATTATTCCCTGTTTGACTAGCTGTTTTCCCACTGTTTATCTTCCAGCACTCGCACATAAAAAATACAATAGCAGAGAGGGATTCACATCCATTCTTAAGCCGTTTGCTGCCAAAGAGCTGAAGGCTGGCTGCAGAATCACAAAACTCCCCCTTAAAACCACATTCATCTCCAGCCCCGGGACGCCAAATATCAAATCTCTGGAGGCTGAGATAAATCCCACATGATCTTATCGCCAAGATTTCGGCTTCTCTGTCATCTCTCGGCTTATCATCGGGATGCAATGTAACCTAGATCTCACGCTTGAGATGAATGTTCTTCTTGAATATAAGCAAGCAGGTTATAAATGTGCAATATCATGAAAGATAGATGAGCTACTATATCCAACATGCATTATATATGATGATTAGATCCATGCTGTACATGGGGCTTAAAAGAGGAACACTTAATCATGATTTAATCACATGATGTTTTATGACCCTTCAGGATACTGACAGATATTGAAGCTGAAATGTTTAAGATAAGGGACAACTTTAGGTTTGCAACACACATTCATCTGTTATAGTAATCAGTGATTGTTATCTTGATTAATTAATAAAAACCAGTCATAAATGAGTGAAAAATGCCTTCAAAGGCCAATTAGATGACATGAGATGCATTTGTTCATCCAGCCAACAGTCCTGAATTCAAATGTATTAATTTCAGTATTACATAAGTCAAAGAATTGAGGCAAATCTTCAAATGTGTGAAGCAGGAACCAGCCCGTATTTGAGTGATTTATTATCAAAATTATTGCAGTTTAATTTTGTAAAGGCAGCCTCATGCTTTAGCTCATTTATTCAGCAACACATATTTTTTAATCAGTGAAGTTTTACAATCACAGTCACTAAATGAAGTGCTCATTTTGTCAGTGCATTGCCCCTCAAATCATTAAAGAACTTTCTCAAACCAGCCACAAGTACAGTGGTTATCGCTTGTTTCAAAATACCATAATTTGCAGAAATCTTCTCCAAACTGGGATGAAGAAACTTATCTTATTCGGCTGGATGTTAGTCTGAGTCTTGATCTGTTATGACACTAACTTGTGTCAGCCATTTTTTGGGCATTACACAGCTTCTTGCTTCTACCTGGCTGATGCAAATGTTGATGCTGACACATCCATAACAATGTGTCATGCCAGATGGGGGATCCACCACACTGTAATGTCTCACATGCATCACATCAGACAGCTCAGGTCCAAACATACAAACACCGCACAGCAGCATGCGTTGTTTGGTCAGCCAGTTCATCATCCCCCGTTTACTCGTGTTGATCGCCCGTCAACCTGTGGTAAAACTCACCGGCATTAACGGAGGACACGGACAGGAAACCCAGCAGGAGCAGCAGCACCGCCGCAGACAAGCCTGGTTTAGCCATCCTCCTGCTTCTTCTGGCGAGGCTTCACATCCTGCGCGGCCCATTAATAACATCCCATTTAGCGGGATGAAGCGAGCATCCCGGTCGGTACCGGAGAGGAGAACTTGTGCCGGCGACGAGGCTCACCTGAACTTGGACGCTGCAGCAGAAGCGCAACAACAGCCAGAGGAGGAGGAGGGTTAAGAGGAGGGGAGGGATGGAAAGGGGAGGGGGCTGGTGTTTGATACCGTGGTCGTGGTGTCGGTGCAGGTGGAGCCTCGGCGACAGACCACCGGCGGTCCGGCAGACGGAGCGGTGGCGTGGAGAGGCTTTACTACGCGGAGAGGTGAGCGGAGCGTAAAAGGCGTGCGCAAGTGCTGCAGAGTGCAACGTGCAGCCACAGCTAATGACTCTCTCTCTCTCTCTCTCTCTCTCTCTCACTCACTCACGTTCTGGCTCAATCTCTCACATACACACGCAGGCACACACACACACACACCTGCAGCAGGCTTGGCAAGTTGTGTAATGTTAAGTAATGGCTGAACATTCAAAACATATCTCTATATATGTCGTGTGCTTACAATTGGCTATACACCTTGAATTATGTCAATTATGATTAGAATGATTAGATGATTGTAGATGATGATTGATGATGGCAAATTTCTGGCATAAATTAATCTTTTATCCTTAAAAAAAGGTAAACGTTCCAGCTTTCTAAATGTGACGATCTGCACACTTTCTCCATTTATTCTGTAAATGAAACAATTTGAAGATGTCACACTGAGCTTTTTTCATAATTATTTTTTACTGATTCCTGACATAACTTAGACCATAGATCAAACAGGTTAATCAGTAATGAAAAAAAAATATTAGTTAAAGCCCTGAATGTTAATTTAACGCTTGTAGATTTCTAGTTATGTAAGCCTAAGACGACCCTCTTGGCCAGTGCAATTAATTTAGGCTATACAATGTACATTTGGTCATAAGCAAAGACCAAACGTAAACTAATGAGAAATGCCTTCAGTCTTGTGTGTCCTGAGACTGTGAGCTAAGTGAGAGCAAAGCAAGCCTTAGGTTAAACTTTTCTGAAAGTCTCCTTAGATTACCTACTATATATATATAACACATGATTCCTACTGAGCCATACAAGCAGTAATATAATGCCATTTATGGCTCTGGAAGTTTCTAGGGATTAAAAATGCTCTTTGATTTTAGAGACTGTCCTCCCAATGACAACATCAGGCAGATTAATGGGTCAACAAAACGCTGGACTTTTCAATAACCTTCACCATGTGTTTATTACTGTAACCGAGACGACAAAGGTCCCCCAGCCTGAAGAGTCCTGAAACAGAACGTGGTTACCTGACCAACATATTAAATGAAAAGAGATAAAATTTTATTTCAAATGTAACCAATAAAATAGGAACTCTGAGGTAAATGTTTAAATCACTGATCTTATGATTGTTTCCATTAAACTTGAGTTATCTGCTCCATACAGAGAAAACAAGCATGTTCCCTGTACGAAACGGTGAATCAGTCCTCAGTGTGCTCTGTCAGTATAACACAAGGGTCACAGTTGGAATAGAATAACCTCTTGGCACCATATGGTCGATACAGTGAAACAGGTGTGATATACCTGATCTAAATGGAGAAATGTGGGTCCTATATGGTCTATTAAAGGGAGGTAGAAGCAATATGTCCAGCCAATAAAAAGGAAATGGAGTACACGTGCACCTATTTCAGGATAAAATAGGCCCACTGCTTTTTCCTGCAGCGTGGCATAATGACATTCATTGCCCACACATATAGGGACCCAGGGACAAGAGGTGGCCATAGATTACGCAGATCGATTCACGATTAACATTCGTAACAGAGGCCTTTCAACGTCCCTCTCATTTCAATGAGAAGAGGCAGAGTTGCCACTCTTTTCTCTCCCTCTCTTTGCTCTTCACCGTCTCCAGCTGAAGGTTATGAGACCGATTTCAGACGACAACACTCATATCTCTTTGCTCTGCCACTGACAGTTTTATCACTCAACTCAGGTTGAGATGAGTAAAATCTCCTCCACTGACCTCTGGTTTCAGCAGTTCCGGCATGCAAAAATGACTTTGCCTTTTCACCTATTGTCTGCTTCATCTGTTATTTCCCTGGGCCATGATGGGAGGAGATTTATATGTTTTGGAGAACTTCCTTTAAAGGTTAATGTATTTGGTGCAGTGATAGGAGAAGGTCGACCCTATGCAGATGTGATGTCATTGAATGAGAGAAACTCTTAAAAAAGTACTGATAAGATGAGGTTGAATATTGTCTGATGTCTACTACAATTCACTCAAATTCAAGAAAACAGGACATTATTCCTGATCTGTG
>JAPZDY010000008.1:17199957-17224984 GCA_029783645.1 Ctenochaetus hawaiiensis
CATTAATTACAAAGGATGTAATTCAATGTCATCTTTTGGGTGAAGTAAAATGTTATTTATGGTCTTTGCTGTACTGTCCAGTTTAAACTCTAATATTAAAAATACTAATACTTTTAAGGGCAATAGAAAAGGAACAATAAGATAATGCACAGCTCCGTCTGCTGCAAAAGGAACATTTAAGTGTCAGTTACAGTAAATCTCCTCAGTTTAACTCTCATGAGTTTGTTCCACTGTTATATGTTGGAATCTGCTCCCATCACATCCTAATCACAACTGATGGGTCAGTGTAGGGGTTTATTAGGTACCATATGGTCCAGCAGTTAGGGTCCTGGTTTTTACCATGGAAACGGTTTCATGTCTTTCAATCAAACAGCTGTTACAGGTTTCTACTTTCACAGCACAGTTTAAACTGCCAACCCGGTGTATATAGCACACAGGAAAGTAATCTGGTATCTATACAGACACTGTACTGAAATTAGACCTAAAATGTTATATGTATCACCTTTAATGTTCAGTTTTTGATATGATAAAAATGTATGTTGTGGTAGTGTTACAGTGGCCTGGTGTTTTGTGATAACTTCAACCTAAGGCCTCCAATCATTAGAATTTTAAGTCAAATAGAGGAGCTTTAGATCAAATGATTTTTTTGTAATATTTCATTTCATGCAGCAAATTATAAGTTTAATGAGGTAAATCTCATCAACTTCTTTTTAAATGTGGCTTTATTGTGGTATTGATGTATGTCCAAGTTAATTAAGACTCCTTTTAAAGAATCCTCAGTTCACCTTGGTACACATCTGGTGGCCATATTGGCAACAATCGTTCAGAACAACTGAAATGCTGCTTTCTTTCTGTGTCATACTGCATTATTCAGTGGACTTACTTAAGTCAAAGCCATTGTATCATCACTATTTTTTGTCACTTATAAAATTTAGAAAATAAAATGTTACAAAGTCAGATATTTAAGTCTGTCCACAGTAAAACACAAGTATTAGTTCCTTTATTTTGGTAAAAAAATTTAGAAAAAATTAGTTTAATAGAAATGACTTAGAAAACTTATTTTTTTGACAAATAAAGAAATCTGCTCATTCCTTAAATTTGGTAAATTATCCTGCTACTAATGTGTTTCTCAACAAAGCCATGAAAGATTTAGCTGAGAATAAATGTGCGAATTTACAACTTGAACAGATTACAGTAAAAGATTTTGCACATTAACCTCAAACTGGATGAATCAATAATTCTCTTACTCAGTGAAAGTTTTATAGTGACCACTAATTCTACTTCATGGTCTGTTTTTTATAGGGTGTTGAGAGTTGGGAGTTTCAGGAAACATTTGGCCAACAGAGTTTTTTGTGGTGGAACTGAAGGGGAGCTGATGGGGTACAAACAGGCCTGAAGTGGCCTTAATCCATCTGAAGCTGCAGGGGAATAAGCAAGTCTGCAGCAGCTTTGAAGTGGCGTTATCGCTCACTTTCTCCTTGCCTCCTCTCAAAGCTAACCCCCAAACTGCCCCTGGAAAAGCTTAATTACACTGTATGTTTGTGCGAGTGTGTACTGGGCAGAAGCATATTTATGGTCGAGTCATGCAAATGAAGACGAAGGAGGTTCTCAGTTGAAATGAGTGCAGGAATTATAGCAGAAATTGCACGGAAAAAAATACAAGAAAAAAAATCACAATAATAGAAAAAACGCTGAAAGAGGTTAAGAAGCAGGAAAGTGAAAGAAAAGTTTCATAAGTGTAAAAGAAAGAATAAAAGTGTCGGCCAGTTACTTTACTGAAGTCCCCTTGATGCCAAATGAACCTGTTCAACTCAGCATAGTGGCACCTCTGCAATGTCATGTACACACACACACACACATGCACACGTGAACAAGCTCATGCAATGCTGCCATCCACAAAAGAGCTGCTGATATCACCAGATTTTCTCTCGTTCATGAATATCCTGCCCATTTATCCTTGAAAATGCAATTCAATTTTAAGGCCAAACTCATAGCACTAAAGCAATTCACCTTTCTCATCCATCTACCTGCTTTAATGTGCATCTACACTGTTATGTGACACACTGTCGAGTAGGAAAGGGCAGTGAAGTGATGTTATTACCTCCCATACGGTTAAAAAGATATAAACTAAAGCTCTGTTTTTAATTAGTTTCATTGCTTAATCCCCAGCACAAACCCTTAACCCAAATCCAAACTCTTAACAAAACAAGAGCCGGCTTCTACCGTTTACTTCAAGGACCTGACTCACTGACAAACAACTCATCACTACAAACAGGTCAGTGCTGATCTGACCAAACGCTAAATGCTGAAATGGTGGATCTTTTGTTGTAATTTCTTTGTCTGCTACATTGCTTGTAACTTCTACCCTCAGTGGGTTTGTGTGAGGCTTTTCTGCTCTTTCTGATCATTTCTGTCACAGTCGGGACTTTGAGCTCAAAATGAAAACTGTGAGGAGCATGATGGGACAGCGAGGGGAGAGTCGATGGGTTAATATTCCTTGAAAATGTTCACGCAAAGAAGCTAAACCAACAGACCAGATCAGACTGACATTCAGAATGATGTTCAGACATTAGTTATTTGAGCAGCTATAGACATTAACAATGACTGCGACTCCTGGCAGCAAAGTGCTGTGTCTGTGGATGTGCACTCTTCATGGTGTAGACTTAAAGCAAGAGTTTCAATATGTGACTTTCAAAACACACATTTTTTTCTTGCTTCAGTATGTGTGTTTGTTGATGCAGCTGCTGTGGAGTTTATATTGTTTATACATCTCTCTGTTGTCTGCTTTGTGATGGTTTTTATTCTCTTTTTCGCCTGAAGGTCGCTGGAGGGGGGCTGCTGCAACCTTTACTAAATGGCATGTGTTACCACATATTTTGGTGTTACGGATTCTCAGTAAATATACAGTTTTGAACTAAAGCAGCCTACTTTTCAGGAACGGGTAGGTAGGTCACCTCCTTGCTTAAGGACACAGTTGACAGTTTCCTTGGAGGTTTAAAATCCTCTTTTTTCATTGTGACTCTGATGACTAAAAGCCTCTCATGTTACTAATGATGTACTTCCTGGCAAGGCTGTGTGGCCTTAACTTAAACCCAAAACAATTCTTAGCACTAAAGCATCAGTTTTTACTT
This sequence comes from Ctenochaetus hawaiiensis, assembly GCA_029783645.1. Classification (NCBI taxonomy): domain Eukaryota; kingdom Metazoa; phylum Chordata; class Actinopteri; order Acanthuriformes; family Acanthuridae; genus Ctenochaetus; species Ctenochaetus hawaiiensis. The sequence goes on from JAPZDY010000008.1 coordinate 17,203,089, forward strand.
CTTATATTAGCACAAACAAGCTTTAGTCAGAAACATAGTATGTGTCAAATATGAAGAATAAAAAGCCAGAATTTTGTGGCAGAACTTTGAGCTCACATGCATCAGCTGGGTGCAAAATCTGCACAATGACAAACTTGGTTCAGATGAGACATCTGAGATCTGAGACAACAAAAAAGATTTTCTGTAGGGGCCTTGGGGGCTTTGCGGCCAAGGCTCGATTATATGTTGCATCAATCTGTTAAGCAACAAAGCTGGCCAGGAGGTATTCCAGCAGAAAGCGAACACACTACAATGATAGTATGAAGAACAAGGGCAAAAAAGAAGCCTACAGGTAATATTTTTCTTGCTGTGTTTGCACTTTTGCCTTTTTTCACATGCCCAACATATATCTACGTATACCAATTAGCTTTGGAGCCACCAGCTTTAGATTTACCAGGTGGTTTTCTAATTCTTGAGATGATGTGAGGCACTGTAGCATAACTGAACACCTGAGATGCCATATGTTTTATCATGTGTAAGCATACTGAGTTAATGGGTGTTAATGGGAATAAGAAAGGATACCGCATTCTCTAAGTTGGGTGTTTTCAGAGAACAGTTCTGCACCAGTTTCTCAGGTCAGGTTGCAGCGTGTGATGGTTGCAGCAAAGAGCAGCGCAAAAGATGGCAGCGTCTTATTTCCTTAAGTGGTTCCAACTGAAGCATTGGCATCAGGTAGAGGGACTGTCCTCAAAAGGAGGGACGCAAGGAGGGGAAAGACGGGCTGAGAGATATAGAAAGTGTGTGTGTGTGTAAGCAGGAGAGTGAGGGAGGTAAATAGCTGCTGTTCTGACGTCAGCGTCTTTTCTTAGCATCCCTGTGTGTCTCTCTTTGTGCAAGGACATGTACAGGTGCCCAGTGCTGAGGGTGCAAACCCCTCTGTTACCTAACAGGGAGGAGATGCTGCAGGTTTAGGTGCAGTGACATTTCTGGCATGAGTGTGACAGTGTTTGCTCGTGTGTCCATGCGTCGCAGAGTTAAAGTCACTTTCGTCCTTGCATATTCTCTGGTGACAGTTTAAACTATTGACTGTTTTTGGCTAAAGACAAGGCTCATTGGACTCATTTGATCAGATTTGTCCCCAAACCCCCCATATTATATGAGCATGGATGATCATTGAGTACTGGACTATAAAACTGTTTGCTGTGTATGAAGGGAGACTTTAGCAGTGATGGTGATGCCTATTATTAAATCATCCTTCCTTATTCCTGCACTAAGAGGACGTACTCTAGTGAATTAAATTATTGTGCAATAAACTCCTTCATTCTTCCGGGGAACCACCAAGGGCCCCCCTCAGAGCTGGAATCCCTCTATATCAAACACTGATACACTCATCTCTCTGTCTCTTTAATCCTCCGTTAGGTCTTTATTAAAGTCAACAAGGCACAGCAGGGCTGTAAGCCTTGGATTTCTCCGCATGTTGAAGTGATGGTAAGTCATGTCAAGAGTTTTGATTTTTTTTTTTTCAAAAAACATAAAATACAAGAGCAAACAAAATTAAAGAAATAGATTTAACAGCAGGTTATCTGCACCATCATATGGATTCAAAGGATAGCATGTCCAGCTAACCAGCTAAGTACCTAGCTGCAATAACACCTCTGTGTTCAAAGACAGGTTATTTTTATGGAAAAACGTGCTTTTAATTTAAAACAAGTCAGCTGGAAACATCAAAAGGTCAGTAATGTTAGCGAGCTAGCTAATAAGACATGTTGCTTTACATTTGGCATACTAGCTCAAAAAACTGATAACTGTTTAAGGCAATGTTGGAATACCTCTGTTTTATGATTTGTTTTGTTCATTTTTTTCATCGAGAATTTCGATGGTAAATCTGTGTACTGTTGTAAACTGGAACAGAACATTTAGAAACAGCAGGCTAAGCAGCTCGACCAGCGAGTTTGAGGCTTTGCAAATATTTAGTCACAGACGTGTGATTCTACTGTACACAGTCTGAGTTTTTTTTTTTCTTTCGACTTTAGTCTTATTGATTATGCAGAAACAACTGGATGGTGGTCATAGTGTATTTTCTTTACCATTTATTATCAGGCCAGTTTCATCATGTATGAAGTGTGTGAGAACGAGCTGATGGGATGGTGAGGAAGAGGAGCAGAGGAGATGAGGGTGGAGAGGATACAGAGGCTTTGATGAATAACTGCGGTACTGATGCTGACAGCACACTACAGAAACAGACCCTGTGTGTATGTGTGTGTGTGTGTGTGTGTTTTACTTATGTTGTGGGGACAAAGACTGGTTCATACAGCCACATTGTGAGGACCCACCTTCCTAGTCCCCATTAGGACCATTGCAGGCATTGCAGGAAAAAGCTATTTCTCCCATTCAAGTTAATGTGGGACTGTTTAGAGTTATAGTTCAGGTGGATGGATTGATAATGAATATCTCCTGTGGTTATAAAAGTGTATGTGTGTGTGTTTGTAGTATAAGTCATTGCCATTTTTTTAATTGTGTGGTGCAAATAACGGGTTTAAAGCAAATTTTCAAGAGTGATGCCCACATTTTGAATTAGTGGAATCCTGCCAGCATCCTAACTCTCTCTCTTTCTCTTTTTATTTGTCTTTTTACCTCTCTCGCTCAAGACTGTGGTTCTGGCTGATGAAGAGAAACATCTTGAGCCAAAAAAATAGCAAAACAATGTTTTTTCTTTACCGCAAAAGCCTGTCTTCTTATCTTCAAGGTCCAACTAGATTGCCACACACACACACACACACACACACACACACGCATGCACACATACACTAAGCTCGCTCTTCCTCTCTCTCTTTTGGCTCAAGGCTGTAACATTATTGCCAGTGTGCTCTCATTAGAGGGGAATGGGGACACATTTACCATCCTTGCTGGATTAATCCCAGCAAATACTTTATAGTATACCTCTCTTTACTTTCATATTCTTTTAGCTCTCGTATAAAGGAAAGATCCAGACATCATCATCATCATCATCATCATCATCATCATCATCATCATCATCATCTTCACCAGACTCCTCTCTGAATCCTTTTTTCCTCCATCTACACACACAGTTTAATGATCCTTCTGTTCACTAAGCGATTCCTTCATTAGCATTGCAATAACGGTGCAGCCAGTGGGAAAAGTATATTGATGTGCGAGTCTTATATGTCATATTAAGGCGCAGTTGGTATGATTTTTCTGCTGAGGAGTGCAAACCATTCTCATTATATCTGCAGGGTTTGCATATTATTGCCAGCAATTACTGACAAAACTCACAAAACTCACTTTTAGAGACAACGCTGATAAAGAGCTTTGTGTTAACTTTTTTCTTCTGCTAAAGGTTGTAATTGAACACTCACTTTAAAACAGCCAGCTGACCACTGCCTTGCACGTATATTCTGCACCTGCATTGAAAGAATTCACTATGCAGTATTAGATATACATAAAAGAGGCATTGCAGCAAGACAAAGGGAACACACTGACCTGTACATCTGTTTACATTGTCTTGTTCTGCTCAGAATACAAATTAAGAAAATGTCTAATGACAAGTTTGCACTGTATCTTTTACTTTGCTGTCTTTTGCACTGGTGTTATCCTGTGCTTGTGCAAAATAAAAGGACAGGATGAAAAAAGGGGGAAACAATTGAATTTACCCACCTAAATTGATAAAATTACTGATTGTTTGTCTAAATGTCTGTTCACAGAGCTCTTGGTCACGACTACCTTGACTGCAGATTTATTCAACTGCCTTTGTTAAAACCTGTGATACATCAAGGTAAAAGAACACAAGACAAGCAACGATTGTCTAAAAAACTCTGGCAGCTGACTACTGGCTTAATGTGTCAAGATCCAAAGACAACTGGTTTTGGAAAAAAGTGTGTCGTGTTTTTAACAATTTTAACTATAAGAAAACTCCCTTTGATTCTCCTGCTTTCCTATTGGGATCAATAGGATCAGATAGCATCTCCAGTTTTGTAAGTTTTGTTTTTTTAAATAAATATATTACCACTAGTAGAGTGTATCCAAGAACACTCAGTCAAGAAATTGCAATTTTAAAGTTCTTATTTCCTTTCAGTGCATCCTAAAGTTCTTGGAGAAAAACAATCTTACACAAAGCAAATGATAAGATCATAAAATTTGGTGTATTGTTGCACTGCTAATGTGTTGGCTTCACCTCAGTAAGCCGCTACATTAAATATGTTTCCTACACATTAATTCATCAGAGACAATAGTAAATAACTCTTACATAAAAATATATTCCTGATAAGGGGCATGTTTTCATTAAAATATGCACTTTTACCTTCGATACTTCATTATTTTTGATACTATTAAATCCATCATTATATTAAAAGTTACTAACAGTGTTTTGATAATTGTATTTCACATATTTGCCATCACTCTATGAAGAATAACTTTTTTCATTACCCTAAAACATTAGTTTTGTTTTCATAATTGGAAGATTATAGAAGGTTTGTTAGCATGTGTTTATATATATGTATATATGTGTATATTATGTATATACAAGTACTGTAAATGTATTTTCACCTGCCTCGTCTCACTGTTTGTGGTTTATCAGCTATGGCTTCACCTTTGTGATGCTGAAACCTCAACAGTGGAAGATAAGAGATGAAAAAGCCTAATAGAGAGAAGTGCAGAGTCTGTGTGATTGTGATTGATGAAGTGGGAGGACAAAGCAAGGAGGACACGTGAGCAAAGTCAGAGCCTGAGTGTGTGTCTGAGAGCGAGAGTGAATGCATGAATACCCAACATGAAACCCACTTTAAGGCACCTCCATCCCCCCTGAGGCATCAAAGTCAAGCCTGCATCGCCTGATCTGATTCTTAAAAGAAGATCAAAACAAGTGTAACCTCAGTTCATACACCGCTGTACACACTGTACACTGATGGAGGATGTCCAGAGGTGGAGGTCAGTGGTTATGTAATAATCCACCTCTTTCTGCTGCTGTGCACATCGTCTCTATATTTGGCAGCAAGGCATCAAAAAGGTAACAGCTCTGGGACTCCAGCTGGAGCCATTACTTATTCAAAACAATGGCTTTGTGAGCGGTGGGAGGACTGGATGTGCGTGTGCTGTCACAAGTCACCTGGCAGACACACTCACATGCAAACATGCACAGAGTGTCCTTCCTCTCTCACACACTCTCTGTTTCTTTGTGTCTCTGTGCCTCTAAGCTCTTCTTTCAGTTTTAGAAGTATTTTAGTTTCTAAGGAGGAGGAAGAGAAGACTTATTGTTTCTTATCACAGTATAACTGTAGTTTAGTATTTTAGCCAGCAGGGGGTGAGGTTAGGACGAAAATTGATTCCCTGCAGGAGGTAAAAACATATGTTCTTCCGATACTGTTCAATGTAAAATAACATTTTTTCAAAAATTTTTGTGCAACTACATGTACAAAAACTTAAATAACACACACACACACACGCACACACATATATATATATATATATATATATACATGCATATTAACATATATCTGTGAACATTATCTGATATTGTTCACAACAAAATAACTCTCAGACCCTAGTAATACCAAGTACCAAACTCAGCAATCTGTACATACATGTACAAGTCTTTTATTCAAAGGACTTTATTTTATTCAAGTTAAGTAGATTAGTCCATCAATCCAGAGTTCCCTTCAAATTGTCACAGAAAACATTTTATGATTTATGAGTTCTGCTACACATTATAATTCCTTATTTTGGTCTTCTTCTTTGGTCTGATTATCTCCTTGCTGATGGTGTTGTTTGCCTATGGAGGGTGCATACAGACATCCCCTTAAAAGTCTCTCATACTATGTTTTAAAAGAGTAATTGTGTAAAAATCTACCTAGTTACATTTAAGCAGCGTCTGACTTTACACACTAATTTTGAAACAGCACAAAATATCAAGGAGCATGAATGTAAAATAATAGGCTAGTCTTCATGTTTATTATAGTGTCCACAAAACAGTTTGCTCCCAAAGTTTCAACTGAGTGAAGCAAATTAGCAGCATTGCTACGCTCTGGTAGGAACTACATCACCCATCATGCCCTGGATTCCAAGGACAAGGCTTGAAGAAGCTTGAGATAAGAACATCTAAGCTGACCAATTCAAACCTGCCAGGATCAATAGCTAGAAAACTGACAGCTGGACGACTTAATAATTCATCAAAAGCATTGAAACACTCGCACTGTGAATCACAGCCTCATAAATGATGCTTTGGAATTAATCTGAAAAACTACATTCAGACTTTAACACGGCCAAACACAGATTTGAACTAATATGCAAATGAACATCTTTGTATTTTAGTATTTGTGCCTGCAATCGGAATATCAAATTTAATCCTCGCAAGAAGAAAATATATATTTCCCATGAAATTATTTAAATATTCTCTCAGCATCTTTAAAAATCAGTCTGGGTCTGTTTTGCTCATTCATCTACCAGAATCAAAAAGAGTAAAAAACATAAATTATCAAGCATTCCTCGGAAAAATCCCTGCTCTCATGATTCAGATGGTCTTTTCTTCATCAAACAACCAGCAAATAAAAGGTGACACAGATGCAGATTGCTCTCCACATAAGCTTCATGAAAAGGAGTTCAAAGTCTGACTTCTACTAAATGATTACAAGGCTTTTGAATGAGATGTAATTGCGTTGAAGCCGACGTCTGGTAAAGAACTCAGCAGTACCTGACTGTGCTTTACAGGAAGCACTGTGCAGAAAAAAAGGACTGAACTTTCTCTTTGTGCGCACATGAAAAACAGAGAGATGGTGTGAAAAGCCTAATCACATTTCATTTCTATTTTCAAGAAATGAGACTTATTAGATCTTTTTGAAAGGTGGCAAGCAATTAATTCTTTTTATCCCATTTATAATACATACTTGCATCACTTTGATAGCACTTAATTTGTCAAAATATGAGCAAAGATGCTAACAAATGGTTATCAAACTCCTAATCGAGTCCACTCTTTTTATATATCCATTCTGTTATGTCATCATGATCATTGCTTTCTATCAGTCGTTGTATACAACCGCACTAGATTAGACGTCATTTGGCAGCCCAGCACTCCCACTATTACTCTGGCTGACACAAATGGCTGCCAGCTGACTTTTGGCAAAGTTACTTTCCGATTTGCACCTTATTAACTCAACCCACTAATGAGCGTGTGTGCTGAGCCAATATTCAATTAAAGTCATAATCGGCCTCAACAGTAATGACTGAAATGACAATAGCAGGTCTGAATGACAATTAAACACTGTCATTAAACATACATTATAGAACACAAATGAAACAGAGAGAGGGGGCTGGAGAACAGCTTATATCTAATGGTGATTGAGCTGTTGTCAACTGGAATCCATTACTGTCCCATTAAAGGCCTCCTATTGAATTGTCTAGTGGAAGAAGGAGAAATCAGCTACAGCTTGTGAGAAGAGAGGTCGAGTTTTGTTGTAAACCAAGTTAAATCGGGGACATTTTCCCTCCACAATAGGGCATTATGGGAGTAGTCTCTGCAGAGATAACATCAAGGGTTTTATATATCGGCTTTCAAATGCTCATAAAAACACACTGCCTCAAGGAACAGCGAAGAGGAAGAGGCTTAGTCAATCACTCAATCACCGCTACAGAAACACTCACACACACACAAACTTGTTTTTATCACCTTTGAGGACATTACAATCTCATACAGGACTCATGCAAACTGTAATTTAAATAAAGCATTAAAATTTCAAATCAACCACTGGCCTTGCAGGAATCACAAGGTCAATGATTGAATGAAAGTTGAATCCTGCACAGGTACTCTTTAATATTTATGTGACTGTTCTTGTGAGGACTCACATTTCTATTATGCATTCCCAAGGGGTCAAGCCCTTGGCCCTAAACTTGAAGAGTTATGAGACACAAAGGGCAACTGAACACTAAAACCACTTTTCTGAGTTTGTTTATTTTGCATAGAGTCTCTTATCTATTGATCCAGGTCCTGTGCTGTAGTGTTCATTGCCACAGTGACTTTTCTCCAGATAAAATTGTTTAGTTCTGTTTTACAAATTGTTTTTTAAAGCTCTAATTATTGATCTTTTGGCCTCTTGGGGGCAGCAGTACGAGCTTAAAATATCAGGCATAGTATCACCTATGTTTTTATGGTGAACGAGTAAAAATTTGAGTAAAAAATCTGATTAGACACAGAATAGACTAACATTCATCTGACAAATATATATTTTCACTTTCCTTTTTCCCTTTTTGTTAATTCCACAAGCTCTTGTTTTTTTTTCCTGTTAGCAGATTTAAGACTCAATTCAGATAGTTTGCGGTTTGAGGTTGGACTCCACATAAATGAGAATAATACTTAAAACCAAAGCAATGAGCTATAAACCGGTGAAGCCACTACAGTTGACATCTTTTCAAACAGTCAGTCAGTTGATCTATTTGTGATTTTTATATCGAGAAAGGATCAATGGCTAATCTGTGCAGCTTTAAAATCACAGCTACATGCATAACTCTCATTCTTATCTTAATCTTTACAAAAACTTGAATTTAAGTCTAACTCTAAAACATCATGATTAGAATCTTATAGAGTCTCCACCGATTAGAAAGTGTCTCAGGTACACACACACACACAAACACACACAAACACACGCTCACGCATGGACACACACACAAATTCTTCAACTGTATTTTTTCTTTCTCTTTGTTTGCAAGTTATTTTGTGCAACTCACTAATCACCTACACAGCCGCACTTTTGCACACACACACACACACTCACAGAGTTAGCTAAGCCTGCCTTCTCTGTTTTTCAGTTCATCCTCCAATTGAAGGCAGAGCCGACAGGAGTGCGGGAGACAAACTGTGATTTAGTAGCAGTGTAAACTACAAAGCCGAGGCCCGTGGCTCTGCTTTATCAGCGGTGCTCCATCTTGCCGCGGGGAACACAAGAACTCATTTAGGGTATTGCCAGAGATGGTCTCGCACCAGCTGATAGCACGGTTGAATTACGATCGCACTGCTACTCTTTTATTCCCCTCCGTTAGTCTGCCTGTGCGTGCGTATCGGTACCTGGAGGTGCTGCAGCAGGTGAAGACAGGGGCTGTGTGAATGACTGCCATTTTGAATGCTCTGCGACTGTGGTGGCACCTGCAAGCACATGCAGTTGTACATTATCATAAACCACACACACACACACACACACACACACTCAAGCAGAGCCAGTGCTGGTAATGAGAAACACAAGGGGGGGGTCTGTTCCCAAGAGTTTTTCAGAAATTAATACATGAAAAGATAATGAGCAGGAAGTCCCAGTTCCTACACAGTAGCTTTTTTTTGCTGTTGTGTGCAATGTTTCATCCTGCGAGTGTGTCAGTGTGTGCATCTGTGCCTCTTTTAGTGCTCGAGATGGCTTTAATATCCTCATGGAGACTGAAAACATATAACCTGTATGTAGTTGGTGCTAAAGGCTTCCTGGGGTTCTGAGGAGGATGGAGGATGAGTGTAGGTGATCCATCAGCTCATGCTAGTTCCTGAAAGCATGATTGGCTATTGTGAGCAAATGACTGGGAGCACCTTTCTGATTCACAATATGCTAAAAGTTTTCAGTTTTTTTGTAGTGTATGACAAAAGAGCTGAATGTTAGCATGACCTTGGAAATTTAGAAACAGCTACCAACAGAAACCTGACGCAGGTAAATCCAGTGGGAGACATGTCACTGTGATTCACACTGTTTGATCCTCATGTAAAAGGTGCTCGCCCGCTCTCTCTCTCTCTCTCTCCTTGCAGGAGGCTCCTCCTAATTACAAACAGCAGGAACTGTTGTGCTGGCAGAAGCCTCTTTTACAAAGTCAGAGAGGACAATCATACTCTTATTCAGGACCTGATCAGTGCCTCTATACAGCAAAAAATTACATCTGACTGAGTGGTATCAAGGTACTAACTGAAGCAGCATTACAACAAAACCGAATTTCATGCTTTGCTCACCAGCAGAGAACAGCTTTACAGCAGACCAGCGGCCAAATAGGCAGGAACACTGGTCCTGATGCACAGCAAGGACAGAGTGAAGAGATCCAGCACTCCGAGGCGCAGGTCTTACAAAGAGACTGAGATAAAGTCAGTGGGCATAATACCTTGATATTTTTTGAAGTGTGCTTTTTGTGTAGGATCATCATATCCTCCACCACACACACACACGGCTTGTTAACACCTGACAAAAGACAACCACAAGAACTACACTTACTGCACTTTTCATAAAATCAACAGAAGTTATAAGTACTGTTTTATTAAAAAATACTTTTTGTTGCAAATTATGACATTTTTATTTTTGTTTTAGTCTAAACAGAAAGTAATTTAAATCAACAAGTCAAGGTAACATTGCAATACTAGAGGCTAAGTCAAAAATACTTATATAATATTTATAATAAATCTTCACTTTGCTGAAAGAATAATTTCAATAATCCCCTCCTGTGTGTGTGTGTGTGTGTGTGTGTGTGTGTTAGTTATAAGTATTTTAATATTCTATATCTATTAATCCACCACACACAAAAATTGGCCTATTACACAAGAAAAGGAAAAAAAAACCCTGTGAGAAATCAATTGCAAAGAATCTGCTAATTGTTTATTAGCAGGATCACAAATGAAAAGCCATAGAGGACTGCTAAACATCAAACCTTATGAGATTTGGATTTTTCAAAGGACTAAGTAGGCTCTCATTAAACATTTAAATATGAAATGAACAAAAACATGTTTATATTTTTCATGGTCATTTCAAATCTGACTAAATGCTCCAAAGCCACAAGCAGAATTCTGTATTTTACACTGCAAATAAACAAAAAAGATCCAGAGATGAACATTTTAAGTAATCAAGAACTGTAGCTGCACAGAATGCATTAAAATACATTAACACACAAAAGTCATTTATTAGCACTGATGGTGTAGGAAAGAAGTTGTAAAGTTCATCTTAAAACATTGTGATTAAGCAGCAGCCTGAATGTATTTTCTTGATTGAAGAAGACTAAAATGTGCTCTCCATAATGAATGCTCAGCCACACAACCCTGAAAAAGACACAAAAAAGAAGTCATGGATTTGGTTTGAAGAGTAGTTTGACATTTTGGGAAAGTTAACACTGGCTTTCTTGTGGAGATTTAGATGTGAGCGAGCCTGGCTCTGTCTGACACCCCCTTTGTCTCTGTGTCCACACTGAGATTTAATTGAGATCAGATCGCTCTGTCCTGCTTTGTCTTTTCTTGTTGTTTGACATTACAACCCCTTCTTGTTTGTGTGGGTCAGAAAAAACAACAAAACCAAAGTAAGAATTAAAGGATGGTGATCATCCATGAAGCTGTTGTATTGACTGTTATTTGCTTTTCTAAGCTGCAGAAGAAGCCTCCTTTAAATGGAATGCTGAAGACAAGAGCTGTTTTATGCAAAAAGGGGTAAAAATGGTAAATTCTTAAATATTTATTAATGAACTCATGAATAAATATCTCTTTTATTTCAAAAAATGCATAAATGAATTTTTTTTTTTTACCTTTTTCTTCCACTTTCTTCCTCTTTAGTTCCTTGTGAAAAATCTGTCCATCTGTCTGAATCCAGCGCAGTTGGGAGTCTGGCAAGCCATGTTTCTGAAGCTTAGCATGCAGCTAACAGAGAAACAAACACGCAAACAAAGGACGATTTCATCATTACGACCATAAACACATGTCATTGTTTACTCTTCTTCCACTAGCAGAGACTACAATTATGAAAATGAAGAAGTAACCCAGAAATTTCTCACTCTCCTGTCCTTTGAATGTGTTTGCTTTTCTTTTGTGGAAACAGTTGAGCTTAAAAGTGAGCTGGTGTCTTCATTCAAATTTCTTTTCAAAACCAGAAACAAAAACACTGAGAACTGATTACACAGTGCACACAGCAGTAACCTGTTACTCCCAAACCATGAAGAATTTTATTAGCTCACTACAGTAGTGAAAGGACAAGCAAATCAGCTGAGATTGTTGTAGATATGAGATATTATCTGACTTTTAGTGTCTCTGCTAAACTTAGCAATCATAAAAACTCCAACTTATTACCAGAATTCATTTCACAATTCATGACTTGAGTAAACTCACTGTACCTGCTCCAAAACCTGCTGCTGGACAGCAGGATCATTCAGGTTGGACTCCGACTGGAACTTTAACTTGAATGTTTTTTTGTGCCAAACTGGAATCTTGTAACAGATAAAATAATGCTTCTTCGTGCAGGCGACATCCAGCCACTTTCCTGTGGTTGTGTTGACCACAGCACATGACTCCATCGCGGTCCCGCTGTTGTCTGGCTGGCCCTTCATCCAGTTGGCGAAGCGTCTGGGTTGATGGTCAGACCACTTGGCCCAGCTCCATCTGAAGAGACCGATCCAAGTTTTTTCTGTCAGCTCAGGGATGAGATTATTTTCAGACATGTTCCTCACTCTGACCAGGTCTGTGTAATTTGCCCTACACAATCTCTTAGCATGGCCCATAGTCATCTTAGTCTTTACTAATATGTGCTGAGGAGGACCTTCCGCTGAAACTGAACAGAAAATGAGACAGTGGGTGAGCTGTGGATCGACATTTTTCCTTTCAGAATTAAACAGCTACTGGATTCATTACTGACAATAAACATCATGTGGGACAGTGTATTTTATGTTTGTACAAATATGCAGATCTCTCTTTGTGAAGATCCTGTGCAGCTGAAACCGGCTGGTGTTGGAACCAGTTTGCCTGAAATGGAAGCTTTTTTCTCAAACTGCTTAACAGTGCCTAAGTATATGTTTTTAAAAAATGAATTTTAAGAAACTTACTTAGCTGAATTCAAAAAAAAAAAACTTCTTACCTTTATAGAAGCAGACTGTAGGAAATTTACTGTGACAGTTCTCATCTGTCCACGACCTGTTTGCATTCATCGCGGTGCACATCTGTTTGGAGAACTTATTGTCAGGTTCATTCGGTGCCCAGTTACTGAAATTTGTGTTTTTGTTGTAGTACGTGTTTCCCAACGTCCACCTCCATACGATCATGTCATCATAAAGTCCTATCCACGCAAAGTTTCCAAGACCCTCCGTTACACTCAGCAGCCTGTCGTTGTCGTCTTTATTGCGGATGGTGACGAGGTCATTGAACTTCTCTCTGCAGTAACCCCGAGCTTCATGCCAGGTCTTTAACTTCTTCACATAGTGGTACTCTCTCATGGCGTCGGTGAAGACAGAAGACAGACCTGATGAATAAAGAACCATTTTTCATTTACATTCATGTATCCTACTGTTACCATGCAGCAAACACAAGCACTGTTAAATGCATACAATGATCAGTCTTTATGGAGAATTACAGAGAAACGATGTGATTCAGTGGTGTGAGAAATTCAAATCAATAGTTTGTGGTGGTGATGTTGCATTGGATTTTTTTTTATTTTTTAAAGTGTTTACATTACTGCATCCACACACATTAAGTATGTGAGTGTATTTCACTCCTTATACACAGCAATAAGACATAATCCCTTTACTTACCTAAGAGGAAGAAGACAACCAGTGGTGTCGTCTTCATCCTGGAAATAGAAAATTGCAGAACTCTGTTATTTCTCCACGACATATCAAAGAAAACAATTTGTACTTTGCAGGGCAAGTGGCAGAAGATTTTTCTTTAATGTAAAACTGCCTAAAAAAATGTAAAGAAAGAAATAACTTGATATTGAATAAGAATTGAGCAAAGTTAAGATAAAAAATGTTTTAAATCTTGGAATAAAAGCTTAGAGGTAATTGAAATAAGCAGTGACAGTTTACGAAACTGAACTTAACTTTTACATTGATGTTTTTCACACATATGAATGGTCTTACTTCTGTTTCCTAAGAACAGAAAAACCTGTCAAACAATTTCAGATCTGAAGGCAGAGGTCAGAGAGACCTACCTTGCAAAGATCCAGGTTTCCTTCTCCGTTGTTCCAAAACATCTCATTCCTTTAATATGAGTTCACTTAATTCTATTCACCTTCTACCTTCCTCTGAGGAAATTATGCAAAGCTGATGTCAGTCATTTGCTGTCCACTTTAGGAAACAGGATGTAGAAACATACAAATCGAGAAGGTGAAATTGAGCGTGTGACCTCTAACTTGGTCATTAAGAGCAGAACAACCCAAAGACATGAGAGTTACAGGCATTAGTTCACAGAATAGTTAACACAAAACATCTTATGCATCTGTATGAGGTTGCTATGGGGCTGGAGTTTACTCCAGTGTGCACTGGAGAAGAGGCAGACAGACAGATACAAGGCCAAACCATTAATTACAGAGCTATTCGATCATATTTTATTTGAGTTTGTACATTTACATTAATGTGAGGTAGAAACCTTCATTATTAAAATCAGCATTTAAATATTTAAATTTTCTTTTTTTTTTAACAACTTAGTAAACATTTGGAAACTGAGAACCGTTAGTGTTAAGGTCTACAAAATGAAATTCTGTCTCACTCTGGTTTGAACTCGAATGTAGCTGCTCACTCGTCTCCATGGTCGTATGTTGCACTTCATAATGTGAAGTGCAACATACGACCATTAGCAAACATTTAAATGGGAGACGGGTCTGGACTTCAGGAACTTCAGCCCAGTACCTGCACATTTTTATGATGAAGTCATGTGGTTGTAACACAAGCATGACGTGCGATAGCTTCATCTTGCTGAAATAAGCAGGGACATCCCTGCAAAAGAAGGCAAGACAACTTGCTTTTGTAAATGTGGAAACAACTGTGTTTACCATCAACGGTTTTCCATAAAGTCCATGTAATGACATCTTTTATACAGTAATGTTGGTTTTCATGCTGTGCTGCCTGATGGATCAAAGATCTGTGCAAAAAATGTTGCTTTTCAGCTTTTATCTTTATGTGAAGAAATTGAGGAAGAGTTCTTCAGCTGTTAAACTATTGCTCATGCAGTTTTTCACAAATTGGTGAACCTCACCCCATCCTCACTAAATGACAGAGCCTGTAAAGGAGGTGCCTTGAGGAATAATCCAAAACTGGGTTTTTGGATCTTCCGGTGCTCCTGGTTCAACCTTTTTAGAATCATTGTTAATGGGCCACAACAGGAAATTAACCCCTGAACTAAATAGGATCCATTTCAACTCCACATCTACCATTCCTCTCACACTGGGACCTGCATTTGGTTTCTGTCAGCGTCTTAGGAAATCCTAAAGTAATTATGTAAAACCAACCTCTTCATCTCATCGATAACGAGAACAGAGCTTGAACTCTAATTTTCATGCACTATCAGGTGGTGAAATGAAGCGTGTGACCTTCTGCTCAAGGGCTGCTCATGCTTTTATGTTAGCAAACAAAAGGTGACAGGCAGTTCGCAACCAAGCACTAAATAAGAACCAGTCATTATAAAAAGAAAAGACAAATAAAAGAAAACCTTTATTGATCTCCCGTAGGATATTTGCATAAATCCAATAAAACAATACATTCTATTTACTTGGATACATTTGATCAAGATACATGAAATTCTAGTATTTAAAATACCACAAAATCAACAAAAAATATATTAATCTTTCCCATTTAAATATCTAAAAGTATATCAAGGAAGCATTTAAGTTTAACAATGTATTCAATTTTTTCTTTTCTTCTTTTTATTTTATTGATCTGTGTTACTTGATCGGGTCTAGAGTAATAACACTGACCTGCTCTACTCTAAAAATGCTGTATGTGCATCATACAGACTGAACTGGCTGCTAATATCTATGCGTAAGTTTAGGCAGATGGTGAATTTCTGTGTGTGACCTTTAATTCCTGTGTGTTTTCAGCCGTTTGTCTGGCGAGTTAAAGCATCTTTCAGCTATGGATGGTCTCAATCTCAAGGCTGAGGGACGTTAAACAGATGGACAGAGCTGTCTCCAAGGAGAGGTGGGCATCCAACCTTAGGTGTCATTTTTAACTAACTTAGAGCTCCCTCTAGTGGCTCTTTGTGACTCTGCTCTATTCCAGCTTCAGCAGTAGTTTAAAATAAAGTTGTTTCTGTTGTGTTCAGCAGATTTAATGACCTGCCTTCAGTCTTCATTTATTCGCTGTATGGTGCAAAAACAAAGACATGTCATTGCTTTTAAACAGAGAGCAAAACATGTCATAATATTAAATACTAAAGATACAGTGATTAACTTTTTAGGGCCACTTTTTTGCCATTTGCGGCCAAAAGAAACATGATATTGACATATTATGGCCAAGCTGAATAGGACAACATCTTAAATATTTGCTTATTTTATATACAGTGGATACAAAATCAGTGTGGGGTTTTGATTCAGTTGACCTGTGAGATGTAAGCTGAGTATTCACATTCATATTTTAGCTCTACAGTAGTCTCCCCTTATGATGGTACAAACTAAGGACAATGCGTCTTCACTTCCTTCCACTTAACAAAAATGGTGCCAAAGCAGAGCATCACAGAAATGAGCCCTAAAAATCTTAAAATGAGGAACACATTCTCTCTTCTCAAAGTCAATGGGTTTTTGTAATAGGCATTTTGGTTAGATGACTGAAATAAGAGCTGTGATTAACACAAATGTAAAAGGCTCTAACAATTTGCTGGACATCCTAAAAAATTCTGCTGTAAATACTCCTCTTGGGATTTTTGAAGCTTTGACATTGCAAAGCTGTTTCAAGTGGCTAAATGAGACAACAGAGTTTTCAGGGACTTTTAACATTTAAACATCATTAAACATGTTAAACATCACTTCAATAATCCACCTTTATAGTCTTGTTGTGTTTATACTCACGCTCCTACAAACTCACTCCAACTTCCAGAGATGTTGAAACAAAAGTTGTTATGTGTCTATAATATTGTGTCCCAGGAAGCTTTGTGGTGGTGAGGATGAACTCATGTAACCATGGTGTAGTTTGTTCATAGCCTAATGTTAGCTGGCCTCCTCTGATGCTTACATCAGAGTATTTGTATCCATTTATGAGGGTTATCTTGCTGAAGGTTTGCTGTCAATCATACAATCATATACAATCATACATACATACATACAATTCAAATTAATCTCATCAGACAAATTCACACCTGCACATACACCGATATGAAAAGAACAGACTAAAATGACAGAAATGTATTTGAAATATGCTTTTATGTTTCAGTTTGACTCATGTCTGCTATTATGGAGGGTGGGACACCTTACACCAGGGAACGACTGAGATGCTTAGGCTTCATTTATGACAAACTGTCAAATGACATTGAAACTGGTGCATACATTTAATCCATAACTCTCCTTTGAAACTACAGTGTAGTGCAGAAACTTGCATTTAAGTTGGGTTATCAGGCTAATGTTCCTACTCATTTAGTAAATTCTATCAATTTTGCAGCCTTGAGGTGAGAACCAGGGATATACTAATGTGTTGAAGCTTGATAAAATTCTGACGCTCAACTTTTTTGTTCATAAAAGGACAAGAAAGAATATCTCATAATATGTGGTATATTTACTGGAGAACTTTTCATGAAACAGAGCATGATCAATGAAAACTTAAGGATCTAAGACAAATATCTACTTAGAGTGTGTGTGTGTGTGTGTGTGTGTGTGTGTGTGTGTGTGTGAGTGTGTGTGTGTAAGACAGACAGAGGGAGCCTCTTGTGTCATCAATGATATCTCAAGTCAATGGAGTGAAACGGATGTGTACTCTGAATCATCTGCTCCCATGTTGGCACAGAAATCTGACAACCCTCCAAATGAATGATTCTGGTTCGGCATGCTCGATTGAGTGTTTGGTTGTCTGCCTGAAAGTGGACGTGTGTGTGTGTGTGTGTGTGTGCGCGTATGCGTGTGCATATGTGTGTGTGTGTGCTGTTAGATATAGAGATATTAACTAGATTTTTTAAGGTGTATTGTAAATGTAATGTTATGTGAATGCATGTATTTTAGCTCTAATGTTATTCTATACTATATCATTTTAATCTTTCACAGTCTAATGTTACATATTACATGAATGCCCTTTATTTCAATCAGACACCAGATGGCGCTGTTGCCTTTGAGATCCTTTACCATTCCCTAGCCACATTTCCCTCCTCCTCTTCCTCCTCCTCCTGCTTGGTGGATCTGGCGCGACAGTCGGATCCTTTCGCCATGCCGGTCACGCCCCACACAGATATCAGCCCATTTCCCCAACACGCACACACACACATGCACACGCCCACACACGCACACACAGACACACGCACTATTACATCTATGATAAAAACTTACACACCTGCGTACACACACACCACACATGCACATTGTTTATCACACACAGACATCTCAAAGCTTGCACACTGTCCTGCATTTTAACCCATAAATTCAAGCTGTGTCCAAGTCCAACAGCAAGCTGCAGCTTTCATACGTCTATTTTCATTAAAGTTGAAAGCCTCCCATCATATCGCTGTGTTTCCAAGCCAAATGGTAAGACATCAGCCCACTCAGTCCTATTTTTAACCATTATTATAGTCATCAGTGTGCAAAAGGCTTGGATGGCAGCAACACAGAGCTCAGGTGGAAAATAGACTGATTCATTGCAATTGATCAGCCGGTTGAAACCAAACTGAACATTAGTGTCACCCAGTAAATGCTGATTAGGTTTGATGTCTGTCTGCACGCATGAGATGCATTTGGACACATAGAGTTTGGTTAACTTTAAACGGATAATTTCATTATCCAGAATATAGCGATTCCAAGTGTAGATACATTAATTTAAAACACAAGATGTAAAAGATCTGCAATTTATCTATTGAAAAAAATATAGAAAATTCACTGCATTAGAACCTAAAGCACATCACCAGGCTTGTGAGACCCTGTGATCAAACAAGAACCCCTAATCTGATGTAAGACTGGATGCAAAGGCTGCCCTTATTCCAGATTAGCTGTACTATGGTTTTTATGGTGTCTGAATTCTAAAAAGCATCTTTCATTTCACCAAAGGAAACAAGGCTGTGCAGTATGCTACAGCGCCGAAGCCTGGAGGCACACTGGGATCATTCATAGCTGTGGTTTTACTGTAGTACTGTATCAATAAAATGCCTACTATGCCAACAACAAGAGGATGGTTATTTATTGACAAAAATGCCATTACACACACAAACACACACACACACACACACACACACACACACACACACACACATTAAAGCACCATCTCCCTACGTGTGGGAGACAGAGAGACCATCACCATGGAAACAAACGTCATGTAGCCTCGTCTCCCACCATCCACCGCCACCCCCCTCCCCAATATGAACTCACCCCCACTTCTCCCGCTCTGTTGCTGCCTGTCTACATGCTTTTCCATTCCTCCTCCTCCTCTGTTTTCCCATTCCCAACACCATCCATACACCCCCCCCACTCTCCCTCTCCGTCTGTCTTCACTGTTCTTACATCCAGTTTCATCAAGTCCGTCTATTTTGACAAATTCTGACTGATACTAATGCAATTTTTAATCATTTTTCCACGAGAGGATCCCCCCTTTTGTGTACGACAGTGTTTCTACGTGCATGTGTGTGTCTATGAGTGTGTATGTGTGAGTAAGAGACAGAAAGTGAGAGTTAAAATCCAAGAGAGAAGGGGAGTGGATGGGGGATGGGCTGCCAAGACAGACTAACGTGATATGAATTACCCAAATATCACACATGCACCAAAGAAGAATTCACCTTTTCCACACACTTCCCTCTCTATCTTTATTTTTCTGTTATTGATGTTTACTCATCAATACTATGCTCCATTTATAATCATAAAATAGGATAATAATAATAATATGAGAATCATCAGGTTTGAAAATGTGTAGCGTAACAGGACATAGTTGGTAGTGCCACCTTCTTCAGCTTCTCCTGCTGATTCCAATCTGCCCACAGCTTGCTGGGAGATGGAGTCTCCTGCCTACTGCTGTATATTGTTCCTCCTATAGAAATGCGTCCATGTGCACATGAACTTTCTCTCTTTACATCAAATGCAAAGTCCTCATAGAGCTCCATACACTCACACTTTTTTCGTATGCTTAAATCCATAGCATCTCTTATTTCAAGCATGCATGTGCTACAAGCATTTGCCCAATAGGGACCAAGAGACATTTGACATGTAACATTATGAAAAGCACAGGTGTTGATGGCTAAAATTCCACTAAGCTGCTTCAAGTTGACATGCTGTCATGGATTCCATATGACTTTAATCTCAGGTCAAACCTTAATGACTGTAGACTCAAGAAAATCAATAAAGACTTTCAACTGGACACCACCAATGACTCATAACTTCACTTAGACTGGAGTCTTTTCACTTGAAAATGCTTAAAACCTCCTCCCGATACCAAAGACTCAAAAGTATTCTATATAAAGTGATCCACTTATCAGTATTTTATTTCTTGAATCAGCTAAAACCGCTCATCCCCATCAAGCTGACGCTTGCTTCCCCAGATCCACTTAGTCTGAACTAATACAACAACCTCTGATCGAGTTGCAGGAGAGAACCATGAAGAGCCAACATTACATGACTTAGTTCAAGTTTAAAAAAAACATATATACAGAAGGTGGTCAATATGAGTTGCAGAAAGCAAAATGTGGCAGTCAAAAATTACAAATGGGGCTTTAAAAGCTACCAACATCGTACAACAGTTGAAGTTACAAAAAGAACAGTAAGTTGACGTGAGAATTGTAAATCTCTCACCTGCTTCTTGATTGTGTCTTGCAAAACAATGACTCGGTGCTCCTGCTGTTACAAGTCCTGAAAAATGGAGAGGCATCGAACATCCTCGACATGAGTTCTGTGGTCGTGTTGAATGAAGCTAATTTGATTCAACATTATGAGCAATACTTTAACAGTTTCTATAGTACAGAATAGTCAGTATTTAGCTGTTCAAAGCCACAGACAGGATACATGTGCTCATTAATAAAGTGTCAAAACAGTAACACCTCACAACTGAGCTAACTAAAAGGCCTTGCACACCTACACAGGTGTTTTTAATTGTTCTGCTAATCGGAGGGCTCTAATTGAGTGGGTGGAGCTATGATAAAAATGTGTGTGATGTTAACAAACTTTATAGGGAAAATGATGAAAATTATAAAGGAGGAAACAGGGAGATGTCAACAGTTAACACACATCCACATGGGGAAGAGGCCGTGTTTGGGGACTTTTAAATGCAAACAGAAGGGGAAGTAGGTGTTGTTAGCAGATGACAGTGGTGTAGTGTGATCAGATCTGTTCGAAATGGGCTCAGAGGAGGAATTTCACTTACTGTAAATATAACATTCATAACAGCAGTGACAGTTACCCTGACAGGTATTAGGTGATAAACATGGCCACCTGTCGCAGAAGTCTGTTTTTTTTTTTTTTTTATGACACGCAGCCTGATGTTTACTATGGTTTTTATTTGCATGCTAGCACATCATTCATTCGAGCTCTGAATTAGGCTTTTGTATGACTGCTTGCTTTTCACTGGAGCAGAAGCAGTAGTTACTGTACATCAAACCCTGTGACAGTGCTTGCTGCACAATGATCATCTGATGGTTGTTACGTAACTGTTTTTTTATGCTATTACAGTAATTTGTGTGTAATGACAGCGAAAGGCTATTTCAGTGGTTATTAAAATCACAATGAGGTGGTTCAAGTAGTTATAAGGGTTAGTGTTAGGCAACATCTTACCGAAACACACTGAAATCTCTATGTTATTGATTAAGAAAAGTACAAAAGTGTAATTATTCTTAAACTGTGTTCATAAAATTGGTAAATTATTTCTTTAGTTAATTATTTGCTTTATTATATATGTGAAAAAATTAAGACTATGAAAAAAGGGTGGAACATTGTGCAGATGGGGTTTACTTGTGATTAATTTTGATTACCAATAGTCATTATTAAAGTTTAAGACTAAGCAATAATCCAAAATTGATAGAAATGTACAATTTACTTAGATGTTTGTTA
>JAPZDY010000008.1:17225084-17241513 GCA_029783645.1 Ctenochaetus hawaiiensis
AATGTACACAAATTTTCTTGTTTTGTAATCAATCTTACAAAATTCTGCATTTCATAATGGCCTTTTTTGACTAATAATACATCAATGATACCCATCACAACTGAATGTTTCCCTCAAAATGTTGTTTGTGTTAAAGAGTAAAAAAGATTTAATATATCAACAGACCACTGAAAGGCAGACTAATGAAACTCCTTCATGTGTGATAGCAGCTCAGACAGGTTTAACAACACATCGAACAAAGGTGAGGATGATCATCCAGCTTTAAATCATCCTCACCTTCATTAAAGGTGGAAAGGTTGAGAACTCATTACAGTAAAAAAAACACAGCTGTCTAACTTAGAATGAAGTTTTCGTTCATTTCATTCACCAACATGTTGCATTCTGACTGAGTATTAAACTCCCTGGTAGTCGTAATCAGCAGCTGCAGTCCTCTGAAGTGAAGATTTTTTGATAACGCTGCCACCAAAGACAACTTAAGTCACCTCAGATATTACACACTACCAACCTGCCTCTTCTCCCCTCCTCTGTCTGACCTGTTCATCTTAAGGCTCAGGTCCGAGCTTCCTGATCCATCGCAGTTCAGTTTAAAGGCCATCGCTACCCTCTGGCATTCCTCTTTCATCTGCATTTTCACCTTCTCTCTCCATCATGCTCCACCTTGCTTTCATCTGCCCCCCCTGAAGGTTAGAGGGAATCAAGCAGACCAGGTACACAGCATCATGATGCTCCATAGCTCCTCACTCCTTCATCATGCAGCCAAGAACATACTGACCTCGTTTGATAACATCATCATGCTTCAACCTTCAAGGAGAAATTATCTAAAGTTATTATCAAAGTTATCAAGGTTTTACCAGTGTGGAAGAAAACATTTTTATCTGTCACAAGACACTGAAACCTGGATCATTTCTATTTAAAAGCAATGTTAGCTTAATTTATCTGCCCGCAGACACTCGTGTACAGATAGCGGGGTTGCATGGCTGAAGCAGGAGCCTCGTGCTCACGCAAAAGTAATCAATGTGATACATAAAGCCCCTCAGTCATGTGTCGGCTTTTCTACTGGTCCACCAGTGGATCCGTTCCCGGGCTTGCTGAATGGATTAGCTCATTAGGAATGTGTGACAGACCACCAGAGGACACACAAATGATCCAAAGATTGATTAGCTCTGTCTGGACAGTGTAAGACTAATAGTCTGTCATCCATTAGCAAGGTCTTTTACTTTGCTCACTTAATGCTCAATCTTCCACACCGGTGATGTGTTTTATGTCTTTCTCTCTCTCTGTCTCTCTTTTCCGGCTACATATTTTCCTTTTTTCATACACTAGACTCATCAGGGACTCTTTTTTTTTTATCAGCCTGTCTTTCTTTCTTTTATTTTCTGTTTACTTTACAACTGCAATTAAACATTTTTTTTAATATTAGTGATGGATCAAATTAATTTGTGTAATGTAAAAGTGTTGCCCAAAGCAAAAAAAAAAAAAGAGAAAATAATTACCCGACTTTATAGCTCTGCAGAGCATTTTAGCATCTTTTAGCTTATTGCTTGGTTTAACAGACAAAAGCTTTACTGGTTTAATTATCTGCCACTGCTCTTATAATTCCTAACCTTTGCAGGCTGCTTTTTTCAGCACCAAAATAGTAGACAGCAAAGTTAGTAGCTAACAAATATATGGAGCGTTTAGCAGATAGAGAGCTATTTCCCTCAGGCATAAGTGGAGACCAAAACAAAGCTTAAAGGTACAATAATTAGTAGAATTTCATCTGACACATATCCAGAAACACCAAATGAATACTACTGTTGCTCTTTTTCTGCCGGTGAAGTAGTTTGCTAACAGTTTTCCCATAATAACCATAGCTAGGTGATTATGTGGTTATTGCAAGGTTAAGTTTACATCTAGTGTGCTGCCCTCCAGTGGCTAAGTTACCCATAACAAACTACAGCTTTAATGTTAACTCATAGTGCGCTTTAAGTTCCTGACTTTCAAACAGCATCTGAAACTCTTCCCCCGACAACTTTCCACAAAGGTTGTGCCTCTTATTTTTGGTAACTTTCCTAAACATAAATCTTAAAAGCAGGCTCAACTAATGCAGTGACTGGCAAAGCCTGAGGAAGTGTGAAACATTTACTTTCTCTCTCAGGCTCTATTTTTATGACTTCAAAGAGAGACTCTGATTTGTATGATTAATTTCGTCTGCTCTGTGACTGCAAGATTTTTGCATCTTCATCAGGTGTGACCATTTCGCAACAGTTATGAAAACTTATCAAACTTTAGACACAGTTTAACAAAATTTCCTATAATCTAGTTTGTTTCGAGCAGATTGCAGTCTTAGCTCTAACCATTGAGGTAAAATTTATATAATGTGTAGGTAACTATGGTCTTACAATTAAAAATAGAACATTTTCCAGCAGTATCATGAAACTCTAAAATACTGGAGCAATAATAATAAACCTTATCTGAAGACACTAGAAAGACTTAGAAAAAGTTAAGTGTTGAGTTAAGTCTCAACACAGCCATCAGCTAAAAACAGCTACAATCTAAAAGACAAATGTGGTTCTTGACTTAAATTCAAACACTGATAATCAACTTTGAAAACAAATATGAATAATCTCATACATATATAATAATAAGGTGTGAAGAAAAAAAACACACACACAGACACTTGGAATTGTTGTCCACATATATCTGCTCCTTTCCGGACTTGTTGATTGCCAGCAGCCCATCCCTGAACAGGTCACATGATTGGGTCAGGCAGTGGGATGGCAGCTGTGTGTGTGTTGGGAGGAATATGAGATCCAAGTGCCTAATGGTGTGAAACGTGAAGCAACGTGAGTTTCAGGCCAATATGGGTCACAGAAAGAGCGAATGTGTATCTGTGTGTCTTTGTACGTGTGTTTTTGTGTTTGTGTGTGTATTTGTGTGTGTTTGTGTGTGTTTGTGTGTGTTTGTGTTTGGACCATCTGTCCTGACAAGATTACTGGAGTCAGACAAGAAGTCCGACTGGACCAGATTAGAGAATGAATATAGGGCAAGAGAAAGGGAGAAACAGAAAGGGAGGAGGAGGAGGGAGAAAGAAATGAAGGATGAAGAAGAGCAGAGAAAACAGAGAAAACAAATGAAAAGAGGAGTGAAAAAATATTGGAGGGCAGCAGCAGAGATAATTGCTAAATTTTAGCTGAAATATTTGTAACAATTGTTTTTTCTAGTTAGCAAGAGGACTGAAGATTTTTAGAAGCTACATTCAGGAAATTCAGGAATTTAAAAATTACAGTATGACAGTATGAAAATAAATGTGACAAACTGAGTTTTGGAGGTGAAATGCATTTATAGCCAAACCTGTTTCCAATAATATGTGAGAACCGACGACTCTAAATCAAATATTTGATTTTTTTCCCCTGCTCTCACTGTTTTTCCTGTTTCCTGTTTCACAGCTACAGGTTTACATGAACTCTGCTGTTTTCCAGTAAAGCTACTTTAAATGTTTATCTCTGTGTGTCTGTGCAAACATGGGTTTGTGTGTATCCATATATGTGTTTATCATGCAGGTGAGATTGAGCGATGACAGCACCCAGGAGATGAGCGCTACCACTGAAAGCTGATTGCATCGCCATGGCAACTGGGTCCCACTTTCTCTTTCCCTCATCCCCCCCGTCTACGTCGGTTTGAGTGGCGGTTGGTTTGATATGAGTTGCTGCAATGGTGAGCCTCCATTCTCCCTCACACACACACACACACACACCTACACACACACACACACACGTACACACACACATATAAACACAAACACACACAGACACGCACAAACAGACATAAGATTGTTTCTCATCATACATATGAAAACATAAAATGGGATCTTAAGACAGAGATGTTTCACATGTTTGTGTGTGTGTCTGTATGTGCATTTGTGTGTGTGCCTTTGAGTGTGTGAGTGCACATCATTCAACATATATGAAGTAAAAACATAAGTTCTTGTAATTCCTATTACAATACCTGACTGCTTCTTTTCATCTCCGAAATGCATCCATTGATTTACTCACTCACTCATTATTATTCACTACAGCTCTCCCACTTACTGTATTACTGTCATTCAGACCCTTCACTATGCACACACGCGCACACACACACACACACACAGATTTGTAGCCATAAAAAACACATATATAATCAACGGCATTCATCGACTCTCCTCTCCATAGTCAAATGACAGTCTGGCGAAGAGTTCCCCAAGCTGTTGCCTTGGCAACCCTCAAGAATATTCCTCGGTGGCCATGACAACCGATGATGCACATCCGGTGTGGTCGGTGGATTTTTATTTAGACGCCTAGCAGGGGGCCGTGTGTCGGCATTTGTGTGTTTACGGAAGTGTGTGTGCATGTAAACGTGTCTGTGCGTGTGTGTGTGTGTGTGTGTGGGTGTGTGTGTGTGTGTGTGTGTGTGTGGTTTCATGCAACAGTAGGATTGCCTGTGAACATTTGCATGTGTGCTTGTAAATGTGTATCTGTTTTGCACATGAAGGTGTTCATACATGTTGTGTTTGTGAAGAGTTAATTTGATATCAACATGTTTTTTTACTGATGTGAGTTTGTGTGGTGAACGCAGCAGAAATGCAAACACTGCGTACCTTTTGTTTTCCTGTTTTTTTTGTCAGGCATGAAATGTACCGATGACCCTGATAACTGTGAGCACCAAAAGTTCTATTGCATCAACAAAACATTTAGAATTTAAAGGAAGTGTTTTTACATTCCTCTCAATTCACAAGCAATAAAACACCAAACTGCTCAACTCAGTTCAGTATTTGTTTCTGCAGCCTTATTTGACCACGAGCTTACAATAGCTACTGTTAGCTAACGTCAGCATTCATTTCTAATACACATGCTGTGTAACTGACATTGTGTCAATTTGCTGGCTGAATAACTCTTTTCTAGTCTCTACACTAACAAGGTCTGTATACCTTACTATTGATTATTATAAATGTGTTTTCCCACACTCCCCCCCCCTCTCGGTGGGAGCTGCTGTGATCCCACAAAGATGGATGGCACAAAAACATTTACAGCTTAATCTCATCAATATAAAACCACATTTTAAACGCCTTAAACCATGACAACACAAAGAGTATTCATGCTGTCACAGCTGTGTCTTTTGCGATGTATAGTGATATGTCATGAATGAGTCAACCCCATGAGCCAGCTCCTTTAAGGAAGGGAACAATGGGAGTCTGCTCCAATGTGAGAGACATTTTTCTCCTTTTTTTTAAAAAAAAGATGAATTCCTAAATACATTCATCAAAAGTTTCACTTTGTTTGACCCAATGTATAATCATAGGCCATAAAAGACACGTCTTTTCATCATTTCAAATTTTTATACTTAGCATAATGTAAATCATGGTTTTTTGGAATGTATGAGTTTTTGCATTATTAGCCCACACTGAATAATAATACCAAATATAATTAAAAACATAGATTTTTCTAACTTATAAGAGCCAGAAGTGGTGCTAAATGGAGAGACGTTGGGGAGCTGATAGAGCCAGATTGCTGAGCGTGGTGAAAACAACCTGCATTTCTGACTCTGGCCACCTTAACAAAAATCACCAAATGTTATTATACTAACCCTCAATTAGGGTGCAAGAGGTTCTAAAAAATAAAGGGAAAGTTGTGAGACAAGTTTAGCAACTCTTTGGATTTACGCCCCCATAAGCTTCCAAAAGAGACAATAATATTTTTCCCTGATGTTGTATCATAAAAGTTCATCACGAGGGAGTGAGATATTGAGATAGCCTTCCTTTTGTCTTTGTCTCTTCTGCTGTTTATTTTCCACAATTTTTTTCATGTTCGGGTAAATTTGGACAGGGTGGACAGGCCAAAATAAAACAGGGTGAAAGAAACAACTTTTCTCTAGGCGCAACAGTACATTAATCACAAATTGATCATCACCTGTTTGACCTGAAAGTGTGAGGAGCAAAACAGCGTTCATGGCCAGACTGAGTGCACAGATCTTTGGAGAGGTTGTGTTTCTGACAGACTCCATGTCAGTGAAGGTGGTCTAGTGTTCGGGGATCCTTGCAGGGTCAAGAGGAAGGAGGTTTTACATTGTTTGTCTAACTTAGGATTGTGGCTAAATGCCACAAAGCCCCTTAACTTTGGGCCTTTCCTATTGAAGTTGCATTGGGTTTGTAAGGTGTTTTCTAATCTTAACTGTCTGGAGACGTGTGTGTGTGTGTGTGTGTAACACTAACCACCTTGACCAGGTCAAGGTTTTCGTTCTTTATGTCCATCTGTCTCTGCAGGTAAGCTCAGTCAGCTCCCCTCAAGAATAGTTGGTCGCTGGTCATCTGTCTAGTCGGCCAGTTCGCTCTTTGTCGTTGTCATTCAACTAAAAGGGTGAATATTTACGAAGTGCAGAGGTGGCTGAAACAAAACTAAACAATCAATCTCTTTGGTTTCTGACGGTGTCCTGCAGTGTGGCACCATGTGCTTTTGCATGTCCCCATGTACTGAATCTGGGAAGTCCTTCCTTCTTCCTTCTCATCTATCTATCTATCTAAAAGCTAGTAGCTTAAATGAGTCAGCCACAACACTGCGACGCCCCCTTGTGTATTGTCACTAGGACCCTGCTTTTATTAGCCTGACAGTCAAATCTATTTCTAAAAAAGACACCTATCATAACAGAGGTGTATGACTGATAGAACAGCACAAGATTTACTACATTATGACTCAGAAGCTCAGGTTCACAGGATTGTTCAGACACAAGCGGGAACACTACAAGGAGATGTGTCATCAGTTAGTATACACACTGTTGGAAAGTTCAATTTATTTACAAGCTTTTTTTATATGTTTGTGTGAAAACAACCCAATGAAGTAACTGTATCATAATCTAAAGTGTTACAATGAACTACTTCACTGGTTTCCATGTGAACTTCATGCCTTAACGTCCACTGTTCGGCAAAGGCCATTATCTGCTTTAAACTCCAAAGCTAACTCACTATTGTAATATAGTAAACATGGGAGTATATGATTCAGAAACACGCATTTTCTCTGGCTTTTATTGAGTTCTGCAGCATGTCCATGTGTTGCTATATTCCTGGTAATGGCTTCAAGTCAATAACACCTCTATTTATGTTAAAATCCATATAGTCCATTAGTATCTATATATGGAGGTGAGTGACAGTAAATGCAGCTTTATGGAGAACAGAAACTCACCACGGAGAATTCTATACCGTGTCAACTATAAGGAGAGTGAGTGGTTGAGTAAGCAAAATGCTCTCGGGTTGATGGATGGGAAGCGACAGAGAGAAAGTCCACCTTTTCAGCGACACCTGAGTGTGCGTGTTTGTGTGTGTGCATGCGTGTATGTGTGTGTGGAAGACTGCATGTCGCGTCTGCAGGGCTTGTCAGTACACATATCACTTAATGATAAGCTACAGACAGTGTTTACTGGCAAGCCAAGGTGAAGATGAGTTATGAGGATGAGTTCAAACTCTCTTCTTTCAGCCGATCGCCATCTCTTTCTCTTTTGAGCTCCTCTCTCACGCTTACACACGCATGCAGATACACACAACCCGCTGCATCCCCGCTGTGTGTGACGCTAAGAGTCCCTGACAGCCATATAAATAATCTATAAGTTCAGACTCTCACTGTCGTACGCATTTTTTTTACAAAAATCTCCTTTAGGTGACCTTACATCAAGTGTCACACTCAAACATCTACATGGCATCGTGCATCAGCATACACATCTCATGCCTCTTCCAGTCTATCAGCTGTCTAATGACTTGTGATGGATGAGAGAAAAAAAGAAAGTCATGGAAGATAGTGATGGAACAGTAGGGATCTCATATGTTGTGCAGGTAAAAAAAAAAAAAAGAGAGAAGCAAAACAACAAACTCTAAAGGGCAGGCTGAATTAAATGTCACAGTGGGAAGGTGTGGAGCGAGGGAACGACTGCTGGGTTTGATGAAGTGATGTCAATGAGAGTTGCTCTGAGTTGAGCATCAGTGCGAGCTCTGTGTCACAGGTGGATCGCTGGCATTTTCATAAACGCCTGCTCTTTTTTGACACTGTTGGGGCACCGCAGTGTTTCAACCTTAAATCATTTTATTACTGTTGCTTTATTACTGCTTTTACTTCTTGTCGCCGGTGTCTGGAGGTGGCGTGAACAGGTTGTGGCCAGACTAAAAGCAGGCAGACAGCCACACATCACAGACACTTTCCTAAATCGACCACTTGCAGGCAAATATATCTGGCTGTCACTCAAAATGCAGTGCATCGCCATCTTTCTCTTATGTAGACAGATTAAGAAATGATGTAGACTGAAAGAGGAATTGTTTTTCCGTTTTTTTTTATAGATAAACTTTTGATTGCAGTCAGCTGTATTTATTTCTCAGGTGTCATTGCTTACGAAGTAAAGAACTTCCTCCCTGCTACAGTTATTGATTTATATGAACACTTCCCTTAACTCCTGTTATCAATGATTTATAAATGTGCAAAATTTAATTGCAGTATTGCTGCAATATTGTTTATTTCCACAAATGGCCGCACTGAGCGCTCTAACTCTGAACAGCATTCCAGCTGCAGTGATTAGGAAGAAATTCTTCGTCCACTTTGATTTGAAATGGTTTGTTCTGACTGACACAAACAGATCTTTGTCAGGATAAAACATGTTTTTATTCCTACATGCCCACAACAGTGTGTGTCAGAGGGAAGAGCTCGCCCCTCTTCCTATGTGAAAAGAACTAGCCAGTTGCTTTCAACATTTCTACAGTTTTTTGTACATGTCTTGATTACAGCCATTAAACCTTCTGAAAACAATGATATGCTGCACCAGCTAGCTTTTTTTAAAGCCACAGGGACAAAAATCATCATACAAGTATTTTCAATCTAATAATGTAGTATTTCGCCTAAAAAAATGTAATGGCCTAAATGTGATAAAAATAATAATTGATATTGATCTAGATAAATTCAGTAAATTTCTTTTTTTTTGGAAAACAGACATATACTTGGAAAAACATATAAAATATTGATTTCATTTGGTATTGTTAATATTTGTTATTGATTTTCTCTATATGTGCCTTGATGCTGTGCTAATTGTGTTTTAAAGCTGGTAGCTCCTATCTGCAGTCATCCCCAGCAATCAAGAACTTCAAGCATAAACAAAAATTTTTATTTTTCAGTGTGTTTAGACTTCTATTACTTAATGCCAGTATATTCTGACTCCTAGGAAAATTAAATTCTGTTTTTAACCCCCAAAAGAGACTAAGACCTACTCCGAATGTATCAAGAGTAGCTTTCACTTTACCTTGGACACGTATTTTTGAACGGGTGTTCGGTAAAAATGAACTCCTGAGTCACATGTTGCTCATACCTGTCCCACTTCAGTCAGCAACCAAGCTGATAGCGACCTGATGAATCTGATTGGTGCACCCCTAACTGTAACTGGAGGTTTTTTTTTTTTTTGTGCTGATGTCTTCACAGTGGTCCCATTTTTGGAGAAAATATTTCTGTTAATAATTCATAAACGGTTCAAAGCTTTGAGAGATTTGCTGAGATTTCATTTCTCAGCAGAGTGGAAAAGCCTCCTCAAACAGAGCATTTCCTGTAGACTCTCCATCCTCTGCCGGCACCTTCACCTTAGCCCGCTGGATTATTTGAGAGAGTGTAATAGAGCTTGGCGACCCAATGTTTTCCTCTTTCTAACCACTCGATGTTTGTACGGGGTGAGGTGTGTGAAGTGAGTCTCTGACCTTATCTGTGTGAGAACTGCTGTTGTCTGAGGTGTTTAATTATGGCAGTTTGACAGGCAGCCGCACTCTAATTACATTTTTTGGTGTGGAGAATGAATGGATGGGAAGGGATGAGTGGAGAGACCCAGATTGGGAAGAAGGAAGATGTGGAAAAAAAAAGGGAAGAAGGAAAGACTGATCAAAGGATGAAGGTTGCCACATCTACAGAAGAAGAAGGAGTGAGAGGTGGAGTGCCAAGAAGAAAGAAGAGGAGACATGGGGATGGAGTAGCTCTCCGCTCGAGCAAGCGATGCCTCGTTGCCATGGCAGCACCGTCTCTCCGGTCTCCGTGGGAACGGCTCAATCCTGTTGCAGCTCGACTTTGCCCCTGGGCAAGAGAGAAAGAGAGAAAGAGAGAGAGAGAGAATGAGAGGAGGGAAAAGAAAAACAGTAACAGAACGGCGAGTTTAGCCTGAGGCGTTTGGGCTGACCTGGAAAATGTTGGGCGTGTGCTTATTCTCTCTCTCTCATTTATTCCCTCTCTTCATCTCTCTCTCTCTCCTTCCCCTCATCAATAGACTTCTAAGTGTTTGTCCAGAGTCTTTCTGAAAGTTAAAGGTTAATGTGCAGCACGATTCAAAGTCTTTAACCTTCAAACTGATGAGTGTGTCCCTGCACATCCGACAATACCTGCACGTTATTTTGAAACTCTTTGCATTTAAAAACCCCACACATTCAGCACTGCTAACACACGCCCACGCCAGCCTGCTTGTTTGCCTGTTTGTGTGTTTATTCATCCGTTTGTTTCTGACCCGGCTCCAGCCCATTCACAGAGCATAAGTAGCCCTATTAACGGACCAACTTGCCAAGAAAACAGATGATCCCCTCCGACAGAGGTCCTATTGTTACAATCAGGGGTGAACAATGCAGCTCTTTCTGTACGCCACAGTGGTCGATTCACCCCCGCTTTCAGCCGCCGGTCACTACTCTATCAGCCGCAGCCACAGGGAACAGGAAGGCTGATCAGAAGCTGTATTGTACATACAGGATTTGTGGGACACAGCTGATTTATGAGGATGTTATTGCGTGGGGTTATGACATGTTCAAAGGCTGGATTCCATGGGAGTTTATAACTTATTCATGACCGCTACAGCGGCTTTATTACTTTATGTTCAGGGACTGTTCTGTTCTGCCTTTAACTTCACAGGAGTTTATAAAGCCTGTCTGACATTTCTTATCTGGTTGTGTGTGACAGAGTGATGTGTAATGAGAAAAGCCAGTGAGATGTGCTTGAGAATATAAAGAATGTCACTCGAAATTGTTCAAAAAATCTAAGGTCATTCGTGTTTTTTGGGATCCATAATCTTATCACAATCTAGAATCATAATATTTTATTACTGGGGAAAACCCATTGCACAACTGTTTGTGTTGTAAAGTTTTACGGGTGTTTTAATCAGACTAAGAGATAAAAAAAAAAATGGTGTCAATTTATAAGTAATTTTCTTCAGTGAAATTTACAAAACAATCAATAATTCAATCAAGAATATATATTCTGATGAGGTTTCTCATGTCTCATGTTCTCATAAAATAAATGCATTTGTAATCCATGTTTTATATTAAAAGTTATATTAATCGGCTCAGGTTGTAAAACATGATTCATTATCTGACATATTTATCATTATGTAGAGCAAGTAAATGATTAACTGTTTTTATCAAGACTCTGCTGTCTTATCTAGAAGTCAAACTGAAATTAAAATGCAATATTTCTTCTTTTATTCTGTTTTGTACTTGTATTTTTGACAGTGTCAGCACTGGTTGTTTGATTGGTGCGAGGTTTGTGTGGGTGGGCACAAAAATATTAACAGTTTTGCTTCATTTTCATCAGTCACACAGACAGTTAAACAGCTGGAGGGCTGTTGCTTAGTCTCTTTCCACAAATGTGTCTAAAAATGGTTTCATCCTTCTTTGTAAACTGCAAAAAATTTGCACAGTAGCTGACAGCACCATTGTGAAGCACACACACTAATACACACACACTGTGGGTATGTGCCAGTGTGTGTGGGCATGTGAGAGTGTGTGTGCCTATAGATGATAACATTATGCATATGTTTTTACGTGAAAAAACAGTTATTGTAATCTGTCAGGTGTGTGTGAAGTAACAGGATATAAGCACACATGATCACATGATGACATCACATGCAGTCACTGCAGCCAGTTAGCGCCTGTATGTGTGTGTGTGTGTGTTTGTTTTTTGTGTGTGAGAGATCATTTTGTCAGATGTCACTCAGCGCAGCCACATATCACAGCAAATGTTTATCCAATGTCTTACACCTGTATGAGATTAAACTCTGAAGGCTAATCTTAATTCCCAGTAATCTGAGACTATTCTGCAGCTCATGTGACGTCAGGATTTAATACTGAGCTGATGATTAGCAGCAGCCTGCTAATAGATTACCCAATTCTCTCATGTCAAATCAAATCCCACAACAAACAAATACATAAGCTTTGCTTGCTTTTGCGTCTCTCTGCCCTTCAGTCAGCCTGTTTGATTTTTATCCAGTCTGAACTGACCTTTTGTCACTGTAACAATCAGATGTCCAGCAGTCAGCGTCAGAGGTTTGCAGTTATTTTATTACATTGCGAAAGACATTGTAAACATATTTTATTACTACTACTTCTATTGCACTGCGGCCCAGTTTGCTTGCTGTTTATTAGGACATTTCAATAGAAAAACAATAAAACTGAGCTGATTTTGTTGCTGATGGGACACAGTTATTTAATTCCATGAAAAGACCAAAGACAAAATGTTATTCCATCTCTCAGTACTTTCTGTCTTTCCTTCTCAGCTCAAACCCATGGCCATACATTTCTGCTGAATACATAAATAACAATCGCACAAAAATATATGAATCTCATTTTTTTCAAAAGGCTCTTCTGTTTTTATAACACGTTACTTAATGTGTAAGTCCGTCAGCAGTGGTGGAAGGAGTCAGGCGCCAGGTCCTTATGTAAGATTATCAAACTGGGCCCTGTCCATCACAATCAGATGTAATATAGCCTAATGTAATGCCAGGATGAATGAGGAGGTGAAAGCATGTAGACTTGAAATGACCAGCAACAGTGAAATGAACTGCACAGCTGATGGGCAAAAGGTCGGTAAGATGGGGAGGTTGTGTTCATGCTCAGAGGTGGAACCTTTTTTTTACAAGGAAAAAAAAGGAAGAGGAGTTTACAATTTGGGGCCCTGGGTAAGCACGGGCCCTAATGTAGCTGCGATGCCTGCATATATTTTCCATTTCACTTTCACTGGGGACTTTTTTTTCTAAGCTGTGGTTTGGAGCACTAGTTAGTCCTTACAGCAGCAGGACTGTGTGATGTGGGATCCTCTTAGCATAAGCTACAGCAGTGTGTGCATTGTAATGTAAGAAGGTGTCTCCCGGTGCAAGAGTTTAGCTCTTGAGCTTTTTGGACAACATTGGAGATCCACGACACAAAGGAATAAGATAATACTTGATAGTAGCATGCATTTGACTTTGAGGGACTTGGAGAATGTTTTAACTTTTATTGACACATTATTGCTAATTTATTCAAGATTTGTATTTTACATCAGTTGTTGGTCACTATAAGCAGTGACTGTAGCAGACTGTGCAGATAGTAAAAAAAATGCAACAGATTTTTTGCTGTCTTGTAAAAAGCAAATATTATCACTTCATTGCTAAAGCAAATTTCAGGATCAGTACCAGCATAACACAGCTGTTAGTGCAGGAACAGGTGTGTGTTGCCCGTGTCATCCATGAGTCAACTGCTGTTCAAAGGAGGTGAGAGTGTGTGATGTGCGAGTTCAGCCTCTCCTTTCTTTCTCCAAATCCACTTTGCTCCCTCTCACCAAAAGCAGGCAAGGTTCATGTCAGTTCTCTCCTCTCCGAGGTCTGCTCATCTTTCTGACTCACCGTCCTTCATTTCCCTCTTTTACTCTCTTTTTTTCTATCAGCCTATTTTTCCACTTAGTCTCACTGTTTCCTCATTCTCACACACACACTAAATTACGCTGAGCATCATTTTTAGAAACAAAAATGATTCTCAACAAGAGAGAAAGAGAAAGGAGCAGCACGCGCACACACACACACACAAACTGAGAAAGAGAGAGAGACCACTTCAGCCTCCATTTCAGAGTTGGAATCTGAATGTTTAATCATTCCCAGCTCTTTGCTGGGAAGATGCATGAATTTTTCACAGCGTGGGTAAGGGAGGGTGATGGGAAGCCTGGGTAAAAGCAGGTCAACCCACTCAGCCGTGACATGGGGCGCACAAAAAGATGGCAAACAGTCAGCAAACCTGCCTTTCAGCACCACAAACTGCAGTTTATGTCATTTATTTGGTTTCGTGGCATTGTGTTTTTTTTTTTGCTCTGCAGATATCATTCCTGACTTTCTATTTTCTGTGAAAAGAGATAACAGCTTTCGTGTTCGGTGTGACATTGCCGTGAGCCATGTACTCTATCAGATCTTTAGACTACAGCCAGCAGCATCAAAACAGCTGTCACAATATTTCTCCAACACTCATATTCAGTTTAAAGCTGGTCTAGGTTCAGTTTGAAATAAGAGACCTTCCATCACTGCACTGAGAGCTGACATTTTGCAAGTGACACTTAGCATACTTCATTAGTGTTGAATTCAAAATGACGCATGCATATATGTACATGTGAAAATATGCAGTCATGCTCATATGCACATGCATTAATCACCCCCGGTGGCCCTGAGCACTCAAACACACCACAATTTAGAGAAAAACATGCAAAAAGGCCAAAAACAAGCAAATTAAAAAACATCTTTACTAATTTGACAACATGTGTGCAGCTTCTGTAGATCTGTGCTTCTTGCAGCGATTCGGTGTTTGGCTGTGTCTTCCTGTTTTTTCAAGTTGGTGAAGATTTTTTCCAGCTTGTGTTTCCATGGTTTTTTTTTTCCAAGCAGATTTATGTGCAGTACGTGCTAAGCATTAACGTGTTCAAGTCATGTCAGGTGTAATCTTACTTACACATGATAACATTACATTGGATGTGCGATGGCCCCAACACACCCAATGTAAAGTCCTTCGGGACATAATAGCTGTATTGATCTAGTCCGGTCTGTGTTGGGATTTAGTTAAGAACAAATGGGAAATGCGCCTTCAACACACACACACACTAGCTCAAACACATAGATCTTGTGTGACCTCTGTACCAGAATGAAGTCAGAGCTCTTTCTTCCTGACAGCTATTTTAACTCTTTTTTTTATCACCAGCAGCCAAATGCAACCAGAAGTGAGATAACCTCAGATTCTCTGTAATGTATTTAAATTTTATTTTGGTATAGAAATAGTCCTTAAAATTGGTCTGAGCATGTTTTTTACATATGAACCAATTGAAAAACTCCTTCTATTGTACATTTTTACTGGTTAATAGCTTTGATGTGTCATTATTGGTATTTAAATGCTGTAGATATATTAGGCTAGTATCAGTAAAATATTTGTGAATCTGTTTTTTAAGAACAAACTGTTCTTCATCATTAACAGTGATAATGTCCATCTGAATGTGGTGACAATGTGATCTTCATCTCCATGTTTTCTGTTCTACATACACAAACTTCAGCTGTTATCATGTTTATATACCAAAGAAAAAAACAAAAGTTGTCTTCAGATCGTCTTGCATTTATAAAATTTACTTTATCATCAGGCTACAGATCCTCATACACATCATAAGAAATTATATGTATGTAAACATACAGTATGTTTGAACCAACTTTCATGTAAAGCTCAGCTTCTAAATCCAACTGTTCTATATTATTTTTGTATTACAGCATTGAATGAATACCAACACATCAGGACCAGACACTGCTCTTATTTAATAAACCTAAACACTTCTTTCTTCTTCCTGTTGGTGGTTTTCATCAGCCGTTCTGCTTTCTCTCCTCTCTCCTTCTTCATATAGCAGGACACACTCATTCACCCCTTTGTCTTTCTCTCCTGTTGACATCCAATGAGACAGACAGGCCATTGCCAATTCCTTTGGTCTTATCTCGTCTGCTCTAAGCTTTAGCCAGCTACCCTGTCTCTCTCCTGCTCTGTCTGTCTCCTTCACTGTCTCTCTCTCTCTCACCTCTAATCTCAGTGGGAAGCCCTGGAATTAACCGCCAGTTTCAATCAAGTCCAGCCAGATTCACCCGCTTCTGTGGCCAGTGACCTGCATATCACACACACATACACACTGACGCAGACACAAACACAGGCACATACACACTGCAATTCCACTGTCACTTAGTCAGAGGTCAGGAGGTGGACATCGCTGTGCGGCGACGTTGTCCGTGTCACACATCCTTCTGGTACTAACGAGTGGAAAAATTAGATTTTAATCCTGAGTGTGTGAAAGTGTGTATGTGTACGCCTATATTTGTGTGAATGCTTGCATAGGCGACGAACACTTGTTTCTGTGTGTTCACTTTTGTTTGGGACGACAGCAATCTTCTCCTGGATGGAGATCAATTAAATGATAGACATGCTTGGAGTCAGTCTTTCCAGCAGCCTGAGCAACATTAATGTACTGAACTAATAAAATAAAAAATCAAAGAAAAATAGATAAACATCTATAAACACCCAAATACAAATACACGTTTCTGTATCCAAACTCACGATTTAAATTTTTTTCATTATGATCAAATTTTGAAAAACTTTGCAGTGCCATTG
>JAPZDY010000008.1:17283602-17303795 GCA_029783645.1 Ctenochaetus hawaiiensis
CATTATAAATAGATTTATGTTTTATAATTATGTAATGTGGCCAGTATGTAAGAGTAACTTCTGTTCAGTTTTACTGATTTAGATGAACTTGACTGAGTTACATGTGATGTGCAGAGTTGGTGGACTTTGCATCAACATGGACTGCTGACATGCGTTCCAATGTTTACAGGTCTTGTGAAATCAATTAGGCTGATTGGTCGCAGTAAAGATCATTTGTGGCATTGAACACTGAAGCCTTTTCCTCACATAACCGATTTTGCGTAGCGTTAACAGCTGTTGCGAGGAATCTGTGTGGGAGAAAATGATCAGGTGGAATGTGCGTGATCATCACATTGACATATTTTGCTCCTGGTATGTTGTTGACATAGCGGAAGTGAACAACAAATCTAGTCATGGAGCCATGAGGAGACAGTGTGACATGCTCTTCGCCCAAATGCAAATTCTTGTTCTCCGGTCGGATCACCGAAAAAAATGTGTCCCTGTGTCCACAATGAGAGCACAACATTGAACAATAGATTAAACCATCATCATTCACCATTGTATGACAAAAGAAGGTCCATTTTGCTACTCAGCTGCTGCCACTAGCAAGGACAGATAGTTATAGATGGAAAGGATGTGCATGGAGAGTAGCGGTATGTAGATGCTAGAAACTTTATTGTAAGAAGCATTTCAAAATCCACATTTTTGATTATTATAATATAACTGTTTTAAATGATTGATGTTATCTGGCCTGTCAAAGAATAGAAGGAGAATTGCACGTATTGGTATGGGATAAAAAAATCAATAATGTGAAATTTTTTATATGAAAGTAGACAAATACATGTTGCTAGATGTTTTATGTCATTAACTGCACAGTGTCATAACTGGACATATTATGGCTGTATGCATTTCTGATAAAAAAAAATATGCTTCCTGAAACAGCTGTTGTAATACACTTTTCTGAAACTCTGACTAAGCTCTGAATCAGATAGTGATTTAAACCATGTATCTAAAGTGATACTGAAACGAAAAGAGAATCACCCAGAAAGTTCCTGTGCTTACTCCAAGAAAAACTCTAAGTGTAGTGAAGAAAGACTTCATGCTAAGAACTTACGCAATTGAAATTGAAACAATCGGTTGATTAATCTATTTGCTAGTAAACAGAAAATGAATGTAATACAAACTTTATAACTGATTTAAAATTAATGTAATATCAAGCAAATAGAGAAAGAAAATATACAAAAAAGCTAGCTGTTAAATGATATTGTAGCTTTGAATTGAGGTAAATTTGATATTTTTATGTTTGGGGCCGTTAGTAATCTAAAAACAATCAATCAAATCAATGATGGCAAAACTATTCAGTGGTTGCAGCTTATAGTAGATTATATCAGTCATTTGAGAGGAGGGGTAGGTAAATAAATGGCTACAGTGAATGAAGTTACTATGGTAAATAATACGCTTTTAATACATGTATGTATCTGTTCCTATGAAAGATTTTGAAGTTTACACAAGCTTCTATGAGTATTTGTACTCATGTATGTTACTGAGTGTAATGAGACATCAAAAGTCCTACCAACCTACACTTACATGTAATTCTGCAATAAATATTAATTCTAATATAAATATATTTTTGTATTAATTAGTCCTTCTTACTTTGATACTAGCAAGATGTCTTAAGTTTGGAACAACTTCCTCACCTTTGACTCAGCCACCATAAGAACATTAATTAATGAATTCACACAGTCACAGACACACTGATAGATGAAGGGGGAAGGATTTCTTGGAAAACATGTTCACCTGTTTTCCTGATGTCATGCTACTGTTGTTTTTCACTTGCATGTCTGTGAAAAAATAAAAGTGAAATCAGTTGAATTGGTTTCGCTGCTGGGGGTCCTCTGGAGGGGCGGGGACAATTAGGGAGTCAGGGGTGATTGGCCAGAGCTGGCTGGACTTGCCCTCAGACTTAGCGATGATTGGTCAGACACGAGCAGGTCCCGCCCACGGGTGGCGCCTTGAACCCGCTGTATGTTGAAGCGTTGCGTTCAACCACCGTTGAGTTTAGAGGGTCTCTCTCTACCAGGGTGACAACACCGACCACAGGAGCAACCGGGGGGACGTAGTTGCCGCTTAAAGAAAATAAACCAGACACTTTTCATCGTTTCACCGTTGGATACGTAACTCACCCTGGGGTTGGATTAACTTTAAACCACTCTTTTTTAGTTTTTCTTTTTAATTTGCTTTAGAAGACGCGTAAACTCACCGAAGACAATGGGATCCCAGTCATCCAAAGGAGATGTGGCCGCGGAGGGCAACGCTGCTGCCGCTGATGCTGCAGCTGTCAAGACCAACGGACAGGTAATTACACTCAGTGAGCTCGCTTTTACTTTATTTGAAATGGAGGAGATGAGTAGAAAATGATAGAAGTTTAATTTCTCATGCGAAAACGTCAATATTACACACTTTAGTCGACGCCGAAATGCTAAAACTTAAATGTGAGCACATTTTGGAGACGTCAGGTGGGGCTTCCAGCATCGCTGTCTCCTGCTGATGGTTTGGCCACAGAGCTCCCCCTCCCTAAAAAAAACCCCAAAAACTACCAAATGATCTATCTTTTTTTTTTTTTTTATCTCGGTTAACGAGGTGAGCTCAAGTTCAAAGCAAGTGCGTGTGTTTATTTGTGGCTGAAGTCTAACCTAAAATCCGCACAACGTGTTTGACAGTGCCAGGCTTTTAAGGGGGAGGGGGGCTGCTCGAGCGCACGTAGGCAGTCTACTACTCCTCCCTTTTTAAAATACAAGCCTGGTTGTCGTCTGCTCACCTATTTTTCTAAACTGAGACTCTTCTAAATTTGATGTAAATGGAATAAGGTACATTTAGTCTTACATTTGGTAGTTCAGAACATTACTGGATCATTAGGAATGTAAATTGACATTATAACCAATGTTAATTAGGTTTTAAGTGACAAAAAACGTTTTACTTCTGTACTCATTGTATTCATTGAAAGTTTTTAAATTTAAGCTGGTTGTTTGGTAAAAAAAAAAAAAAAAACGTCAAAAGAGTTTTCATCCTTCCATCGATGAGATCCAGTCTTGTCTTTGTTGAGCCGATGTCTGTCTGGTACCTTGGCGGTCTGTGAGGAGCTACCGCCGCCAATCGCCTGATTAGGGTACTGCAAGGCGTCGCCTCTGAGCCGGGCGACACGGTGGTTAATTGATGAGCACGACGATGCTCTGAATAGAAATGAATGTTGTATGTAAAAAAGGGGTAGCCTTTGCGTTTATGCATGCACAGAGAGGCTTTTAAATATAAACAGTGTCAGAACGTGAGGCTTTACAAACACATGAGTAATTATGTGACCGCCTTTTTTTTTTTTAGGAGAATGGACATGTGAAAACCAATGGTGATGTCTCTGCAAAGCCTGATGGGGACGCTGCAGCCACCAATGGCTCAGCTGAGGCAGCCAAGGAGCCTGAAGCCAGCGCAGGAGGTGATACCATTGAGCCAGCACCTGCTGCAGATGGAGAGGCAGCCAAACCTGAAGGTGAGGCTGCAACTAAGGAGACCCCCAAAAAGAAGAAGAAAAAGTTCTCCCTGAAGAAGTCCTTCACCTTCAAGCTGAATCTGAAGAAGAGCAAGAAGAGCGAGGCTGTCAAAGAGGAAGCGACTGCCTCTGCTGCTGCTGCTGCCCCCGCTGAGGAGAAGCCCGCAGAGAATGGAGCTGCTGCTCCTGCAGAGGAAGAGAAGAAGGAGGAGGTGAAGGAGGAGGCCGCCGCTGCAGCCGAGGCCCCAAAGGCAGAGGAGGGGCCGGCTAAAGAAGAGGCCCCCAAGGAGGAGGCCAAGGAGGCAGCTGCTCCGGCCCCTGAGGCCACAAAACCAACAGAGGAGAGCAGCTCGACCCCCGCTCCCTCTGAAAAGAAAGAGTGATTGTACCTTTAGCTCACAATGAACTGGGTGAACTGTTTTTCAAAAGAGAGAGAGAAAATTTAAGAGAATATATATATATATATTTATATATATGTGTATATGTATACATATGTATATGGATATATGTATATGTAAATATATACACATGTATGTGAGAGACTCCTTTGACGTGCCACTTTTCGTCATGATAACAAGACGACAGACTAGATTCACTAGATCACTTCCCTGGTTACTGCTCGACATCTGGACCTGGACTGAGTTTTAGGCTGTGGGTTGGTCGCTATGTGGAAAATGGATTTAAATGGCTAGAGTGCGAGCTAATAACACCATGAAGTATAGACGGATGAAGGATGGATGGAGAAAGATGGAGTCAAAGCATCTTTTCCCTAAAAATCTACAGATCAAGATGCCTCCTTGCTGAAGGAATGAAGCTAGATAGGATATTAGGACACCACCACCACTTGAAATGACTGTTGAATAAAGAAAAAAAAAATGAAATAAGAAAATTAAGAGACTCGCCAACTTTTTACATTCCTATATTTTAACCCAAATTTGAAGTATTTTGTGGTGTATTATAGAGAACCATCTTAAAGATTCAGAGAAGATATTACTTGTTTGTTTGAAGAAAAAAAAAATAGACAACTTTGATTTTTACCTTACTATGAAAAAAGAACACTTAAGCTTGCTATGTTCACTGTTGCGGTTTGATATAAAGCAGAGTTGTTTATCTGTCGTGTGTGAGCCTGAATCTGCTTTGTCTCTGTAAATACATTGGACTGATTTCTGTTCTTTATTTTGCTAATGTTGACAGATGTTACTGGTTTTATTGTAAAGTTGATAATGGTAAATAAATGTTGGTTACCTGCCTGTTTATGTGTCTTTATGGTTATTTTCATCATGCATTACATTTTTTACTACAGAGTTGTAGACTCCATGAGAGAGTCTGGAGACTGTTTCAAAGTGTTTACAGCACTTTAGTGTCCAATTGGCAGTAGTCTAGTAGCAGTAAATTAGGGATTAGGGAAAGACAAATTTAACTCATCCAATTATAGAACTAATTGAATCTGATGATACAGTTTAAAAGCAGATGCTCCATTGACTCTGACAATTTTACATTGTTTTGGTCTTTGTGCATAATGGACCAGTCAAAGTGTAAAAAAAAAATGATTTGAATGGAGCAGTTTCACCATATTTGGCCTCAACTCATTTTCACTTAACCAAACTTGAAGCAAGACTATGAAACCTCTAAAAGACTAAATGAGTCATTCTTTCTAGAAAATTAAATGTTGAATTTCAAGCAAAAAGTACACGCCATTTAAACACATTTAGGGGTTCTAATGCTACAATATTTTTTGGTCTGGTATGAAAAATGGCTTATGGTGGCTAGTGTTAGCAAACTTTAGCTTGATTGAGCAAGAAAAATTACATAAGTGAAGTCAATTTATACTTTTGGCAGCACATTTTACCATTCACCATTGTCTTGAAATTGTAACCTGTGGCTACAGCACAAGTTACACAGCTTTACTCTGATTTGCATGTCATTTCACAACAAAACATCCCTTTTCAAGAAATGTGTCAACAGTACAGGATGTGCTTATGGTAAATGATAAGACAGCTGTAC
The DNA here is from genome assembly GCA_029783645.1 of Ctenochaetus hawaiiensis. NCBI lineage: Eukaryota > Metazoa > Chordata > Actinopteri > Acanthuriformes > Acanthuridae > Ctenochaetus > Ctenochaetus hawaiiensis. The sequence continues at coordinate 17,289,127 of JAPZDY010000008.1, forward strand.
ATTACAGAAAGGAGTAAGAAGGTTTAGTTGAAGGTTTAGTTTAGTTCAGCTGAAACTCTTGAAATGACTATAGGCCAAATTCTGACATCAATAAAGTTTAACTGAGCTCTTTTATGTAATTACTTTCATTCATTCTTGTATTGGCACACACTCTGGCGCAGCTTCAAACCAACATTAAAGAGTATAATAATATAATAACAATAATATTGATCCAACACTGTCCATAATAGCATAAGCTGAGCATTTTAATCAACGTGAAATTCTGTGTCAAATATTTTTAAGTGTCATTCAATTCCACGTCACATGGGTCATTCTGTGACCCTCTATGAAACAAGCAACACCCACACGTTTGCAGCTGATTGGTTTAAAGGTAACTGAACACATCAATACCACCATGTCAGCTCAAATGACCCCCAGCTCTCAGTCTTATGGCCCCGTTATCAGCACCATTACCACACCCCACCTCAAGCCTTCACATCCACAGTATTCCCTCCTTTTGACGGAGGCGAGCGGCCTCCTGAACATGGCTAGCTGCACACAGCAGTCCTGCTCTGGGTGTACTGACCTAGTTCACATGCTGATATAATGAGTTGAGATCTGAGCTACATTTGGACCCAGCCTTCAACAATTATGAATAATTTAAACACAGCTGTAGCTCCACATTGATACAGCTCTCTGACGCTTCAAGCAGATTACCATTTATCCGCAAACAAGTGTATTTTTTTTTTAAGTGTGCTTAAATACCAAGCTAAATCAGAGGAACCCATTCCTAAATGGTGTAATCATCCACTTTCCTATACTATATGCTGGCAGAAGGTAGCGTAAGCTGTATATTATAAACAGCTGCTCAACAAGAAATGAACCTTTCCATTCTTTTATTCAGAATATATTTATCTATATATGGTTGTTTTGTTTGCACAGCATACTGAAAATGAAATTCTGCGAGTGATCAGCTCAAGGGTATGGCATTTCTCATTCAGCACCAAAAGCGTCTGCAGAGATTTGGGAGTTACTTTCAAGCACAAATGAGCTTACACTGACACCTGGTGGCCATTGTTTGGAATGCCACAAAGCTTAACACCTATTGCCAGGTTTTGCAGTCAATTCCATACTCTTTCAGGGGCCATGATGATTGTTGAGCCTGCATCAGTGTGCATAATCAGTCTTATGATCCACAGCAGTATAAAACAGGACCGTGGGGACGTACTTGACCTCTTTCCATGCATTCTTCAAAAACCACAGACAAGAACATGCATACATGCATTTGTCCATTACATGATACATCTGCGGGCAAATGACATATAATTTAATTCTTTTTAAGTCCTACTAACACCTTACCAAGGATAAATAAGTTCATATTAGGTCATTTATAATTTTTTTCTGTTGATCGACGATATCAGTTCTTTTAATAAACCCTTTAAGTAAAATACATGTAAAAAATGTTAAAAAGAAAAAAAAAAACATGCACTGGGTCACAAAGCTATCCATTCAATATCACTCAATAACTGGGTTACTGGTGTGTTGTGGTTGCAGGGGGACTTAAAGGGTGGAGCTGCAGATTCCACAGCCTGTGCAAGTGGGGTCCCTTGTTTTGAAGAACCTCACTCACTTTGATAAGCCTTAGAGTTTAGAGCTTTACTTGCTCTGCCCGTGTCCTTTCAATGTTGCATCCTAAATCTCAGTCCTGCCTGAGCACAGCCAGGTTGACATGACACTGAACTCAGGTGACTTATGACCCACAAGGAAGCAAGACTAAATAAGTTGCTCATGTGTGTTATCAGCTCACATAAACTCTGTTTCTATTATTATTATTTATTACAAAATAACATATCAAAAACTCTTTCCCTTATATCACTGAATCAAATAAACAAAAAAGACACTTTCACTGCACGTTCACTAGTCTAGACATTGCGCTGTCTGGTTGTAGCTGCAACCTCGGCGGTCCTTGGTTTGTAAAACCGGCGCCTCCCAGTCGGGCGGTTCAGCACCTGTGATTGGTTGACGAGAGCTCAACGCGAGCTCCCTGGTGCAAAGAAGGAACCGGTGGGCACCGAAACAGTGGGAAAATTGGTGTAAAATGGCGCTGACTCAAGGAACAAAGAAAAAAGTTTGCTATTACTATGACGGTAAATATGCAGCATGTACACGTCGGTTTATGAATGCTTGAAGGTGTCCGTTCGGCGGGCTTGTTGTTAAGGAAGTCTTACGTGATTTTTTTGAAGTGAGCTACCGAGCTAGCATGCCGGTGTAGCGTGCTAACGTTAGCTTGCTGCACTGGACGAGAAGCCTCTTCAGCTAGCCATTAGCTTAAAACATGTATTTTATTGTCACGTGTTAATCTCATATTTAAATTATGTAATAACAATAACAGTTTTCTTATTTTATTCAAAGAATTAATTTGACCATTATTTCTGCATAAGTAAGGTTTAAGGTAACTTGTTAATTTTTTGAACGGAGGAGTCATGAAGCTAACCGGCGTTAGTCAGATCAGTCCTCCCACAACTTGATAACAACTTCCGTGAAGTAGAGACCCATGCACCACCTGACAGTTGATTAATTGGTTCTCTAATTTGTTGATCATACAAAATGCAATTAAATATTATTGCTTGTTCGTTTTCTGTTATGAATAAGCGCTTATAAATGCTACATTTTAATTGCGGAAACTACGGGTTGGATATGGGATATTTCCAGTTAGCTGCGTAAACGAGTGTATAAAATTTACTTTCAATATATTTTTAATTTTATTCTTGTCTTTTTAAAAATACTAAACCCGAAAACAACTGAAACATGTGGTCATTGATTCTAAGAATGAATCAAGGACTGCTCATCTTGTGAGACTAAATCAATAAAATGTAATTGGGCTTGGCATAAAATGTCTTTCCATTTTAGAGCCAAATGTACCATAGCAGCAGGTTCTCAAACAACTTGTGTAATGTATATTAATCTGGATACTCTGTTCTTCCGAAGGGGATGTGGGGAACTACTACTATGGTCAGGGCCATCCAATGAAACCCCACAGGATCCGCATGACACACAACCTCCTCCTCAACTATGGACTGTATAGAAAAATGGAGATTTATGTGAGTTGTTACATTTAACACAAGAACCCACATCCAGGCATACATTATATGTATCATTATGTTTCCAACAGTGAAAATTACACCATCCTCTTCAAAGCTTTATCTCAAGCTAATCCACTGACCATGATCAGTGAGCCCAACAACTTACAGAATAACTAACTAGTTGACAAAGAAATAGAGTGTTGTGATGGAATATTTCAACAGTTATTAGAAAATGTGTCGTACACAATGTCAAAGTCTGCATCCTGTCATGACATGACATGACATGTTTAAAATTGATGCTGCGTACATCTTGGCATGTGCAGAAAAAAGTGCGACCTCCACCCAGAAAACACTTGTAGTTGTCTGCTGCTGACTCTGGTATAGGCACTCTTCATATTTGGTTTGCTGTTGTAGATCTAACTAATAAGAAGACCGTTTAAGTTAGAATATTTGGATAACCTTGTTTACGTGCGTGAATAGACCATTACCAATTCAATGCTGAGCATAATTTGACATGTACACATGTAAACTGTGTTCTTAAAGTCAGATCAACTCTCTGTTAACCATAAAATAAATGATATATGTAAGCTGTCGCTTTCTCTCTCATTACCTGTCTGTTTCCAGAGACCACACAAGGCTAGTGGTGAAGAGATGACGAAATATCACAGTGATGACTACATTAAGTTCCTGAGGTCCATCCGACCGGACAATATGTCTGAGTATAGCAAACAGATGCAGAGATGTGAGTGTCTGCTTTTTTTCAACCGAACATTAAAGTATTCTTTCTGTCCACGTGTGCGATAAATCATTTTCTTTTTTTTGTTTACAGTCAATGTCGGAGAGGACTGTCCAGTGTTTGATGGTCTGTTTGAGTTTTGCCAACTCTCAACAGGTGGATCTGTCGGTATGTTAATCCAACTACACTTCCCATAATCCTTCGGTTACATTTGCCTAATACAGGAGTGACATTTAAAAAGTAAAGCATTTATAAAGTAGTTTTATTTTGTTCATTCTATCTTAGCTGGTGCATTAAAGCTGAACAAGCAGCAGACAGACATTGCCATCAACTGGGCGGGAGGACTCCACCATGCCAAGAAGTCTGAGGCCTCTGGTTTCTGCTACGTCAATGACATTGTGCTGGCCATCCTGGAGCTGCTCAAGTAAGCTGTTGCTTTCTGTTTGTCTAACCATCCTGCATTTCACCTATCTGTCACATACATTTAAGATTTGGATCTGGATTATCTGGATTATATCTTCAGTTGACATGGAACTCTATGTTGCAAATAACATAACATAACTTAATAATAATTTAAGCAATACCCAATAGCAGCTGTTTTCTTCCCTAAAACAAGAAATATGTTTATGTTTATATATATATTTCTTCTGTTTTATTAGTCCATTACATTAACTTGAATGTCTCAAAATGTCATTAAGTCAGTGCTCTCTCTTCTTTAGGTACCACCAGAGAGTATTATACATAGATATTGACATCCACCATGGTGATGGAGTGGAGGAGGCCTTTTATACCACAGACAGAGTCATGACTGTCTCTTTCCACAAATACGGGGAATACTTCCCTGGCACTGGAGACCTGAGGGTTAGTTAGTTTGGTTAAGTTTTCTTTTTGCTTTTATTAGCATGCCTTGTTTATGAGTAGTAATTCAGTAAAATCTTTTATGTGTGCAGGACATTGGAGCAGGAAAGGGCAAGTACTATGCAGTAAATTACCCACTTAGAGATGGTATTGATGATGAGTCCTACGAAGCCATCTTCAAACCTGTAAGTGCTTTTATGAAGGTATTGTGTAATCACCATATTTACACTCTTCCCTTCTATGCAAGGTTGATCATTTTTGTGTCTGTGTTGTGTTAGATCATGGCTAAAGTCATGGAGATGTACCAGCCAAGCGCTGTTGTGCTCCAGTGTGGAGCTGACTCTTTATCTGGAGACAGACTGGGCTGCTTCAACCTCACCATCAAAGGTACAGACCCAATTCATTCTCTGTAAATCCTCTGAAACGCTTTTCTGCTTCTGAGAATTTAAGTTGTGTGGTTTTCTTCTAGGTCACGCCAAATGTGTTGAGTACATCAAAAGTTTTAACCTCCCCCTGTTGATGCTGGGCGGTGGAGGCTACACTATTCGCAACGTGGCACGTTGTTGGACCTATGAAACGGCTGTGGCCTTGGACTGCTCTATCCCCAATGAGCTGCCCTATAATGATTACTTTGAGTACTTTGGGCCCGATTTCAAGCTGCACATCAGCCCATCCAATATGACAAACCAGAACACCAACGAATACCTGGAGAAAATCAAGCAGCGTCTCTTCGAAAACCTACGGATGCTGCCTCACGCTCCTGGTGTCCAAATGCAGGCAATCCCAGAGGATGCTCCACATCCAGACAGCGGAGACGAGGATGAGGAGGACCCCGACAAACGTGTCTCCAGTAAGAGACTTTAAGAGCCAAATTTTAGTACAGGATCATAGGAAATGTTACCACACGTATGCCAGTGATATTAATGAACTATGCCTTGATCAATATGGTGTCATTTTCAGTACGGGCCCATGACAAGAGGATAGCCTGTGATGAGGAGTTTTCTGACTCTGAGGATGAGGCAGAGGGCCAGGGAGGAGGCCGCAGGAATGCAGCCAACCACAAGAAGGTTAAACGAGTCAAGAAGGAGGAAGAGAAGGAAGGAGAGGAGAAGAAAGGTAAAACTTGTTTTAACATAAAAGTACTGCGGAGGAACAAACATTATATTAATGGTGTGCTCTTTGTTTCCCAGAAGTGAAGGAGGAGGAGAAAGAGGAAGAGAAGATGGACACATCAGGGTAAGACAAATGCCACATTTAAATTGTGATTAAGTCATCCTGGTATGAAGTAGTATCAAAAAATGTCTTAAACCTGATATGCTTAATAGTTGTCGCTAATATATATATTTTTAAAGCTGGGCTGTTGTTCTCTTCATGCAGCACTGCAGTTAATGTTTGCTACTGAATAACATTACAAACTTGAACATAAAACTTCCTTGTAAATCAGTCTTGCCCCACTGCTGGACATTTCCTTTGTGTTGAGGGGATGAAATGCTAATAATTGGCCGATTTATTTCATCTTGTTAGAGGCTCCTATTTTGTTAATGAAGCACAGTCAGTATAGTGGTGGGGTAGTCGTTGTATATAGCAGTTTCTCTCATAGTGCCAGTAAGTGGTTTCCCTATGTGTACTATCCCTAAAATCAGAAGAATCACTTGCCAGTGCATATAAAGGATACTGAGAATAAAGTTCCTATTTTACATTGACCTGAGAGACTGAAAAGCAATGAATAATGTTCAAATTCTTTTTTCAAACTTTTGCTCTAATAATATTCAAACCTTAAAGTAAAGTAATAAAAATGTGTGTATCTGTCATGTTTATGTCCCTACTAATTGGAGCTGAGATGATAAAAACCTGTAACTCCTGCAGAGTAACTGGACTCGGGAATGAACGCTAATTGTACTGGTTCTCGCTGCAGAAAAATGTTAGATCTTAGTGGGTTTTTTGTCTTGTTAGAAATGGGCTTTAAACTGACATTAACTGTTGCTGTGTTACAGACCAAAAGAAGAGGTGAAAACAACTTGAAATCTGGCACTGGGTGAAATGGGTGGTCATACTGTTCTTAAGCCCCAATGATTCCTCTGATTCCTCACCTGCTGCAACAATAGGGACCTGCTGGTTTTCCTGCTTCATCATGTATTCTTACGAGCAAACCTGGCTTACAGTAAAGCACCTGTCAAGTAGGTGTTGCACTGCTACAGCGGCATAACTGATCATCAATTAAACATATATTTCTGATTGAGGATTTGCCTATTTCTGTTTTGTGGTGTGTGTAAACACCACCCAACTGGAGCTCTGTGTAGTATAGAACAAATGCTTAGCTGTTAATGTGAACCAGGTCTGCTTATGAAGTGTGAAATGTGAAGAATACTGTTAATTTTAAGGTCTTTTTACGATTTTAAACAAATTTGTGGGGCTTGTGCTTAAGTACCTGCAGGGACAAAGATGATTTTTAAGTCTGGGCTCATGTGTAAAAAGGCTTCTCTTTGTATTAAAACATCTATTTATGGCACTGTCAGAATAACCAGCATTTGGCAAACTGTTGTCTTGCTGTGTTAAGTTTATCAGTGAATGCATGTTTAGAATGATATTGCATTTAGCATGTACATATTACAGTCCCTCATCTCTGCTCAGTAAGTTATTTTTTTTATGAAATAAACCCAGTCAGTCCCTCAGCCCACATTCCTCTGAATATATGGTCAGTGTTTTCCTTTATTTTTCTTCCTGCATTGTTTGTATGCCGAAGTATGAATGGCTGTGAACTTCTCAAGGAATTATGTTTAGAGTGAGATTTGTTTAAATATTTTGTACCATTATATATAAAGGGAGTAAGCTATGGCCCTCTATGTGTGGTTGTATGGAGTTTTATCCTTGCCTAAATGTGCAGTATCTTAACTTTGTTATAAAAAAATAAAGAAAACTGGTCCAAATTTTCACTCCAGAGTTTATTATTAATGCACTCTGAACATTTTTACAATAATCTGTTGAAGTGTTTTGACAGAACTGGGTTTTTGGGGATGTTTTGGCATTTGATTTTACTTACAGTTTCATTCTCACTAGATTTCTTAACTGTGTGATAAGTGTTGATATAGTCGGCAAAATCAATTGATATAAAGTTGCACTGAAAAGACAGACCAATGTTTTATTTAGTAATTTTATGGTGACTTGTGGAGGAATGACCAATAACAGAAAATGTATCAACACCTCAAATTGTACTTGTTGAAGAGTCAGACTTAAAAACTTGAGGAATCAGGGAGTGTAGGTTTTAAAGTCCACATAGAATAGATGTGCAGATCCAGGGCACAAAAATCGCTTCTGATTTCACAAGACAGTTTCCAGGGGATGTTAGAAAAGAACTTAAAAAATAACAGCACTCCTGTAACTGAAATGCAGTAACCTCTTTTGACCTCTTCTCCTTTATTTGAAGTAATCAGTGAAAAGTATACAGGTAAAATGTAATCACTGGCAGTCAACCTCTATAACTCTGACCTGCGCACCGACTTCAGCTCAGTTCAGATGAAGGGAAGAGGGCGAGGCGGTCAGTAAATTGTGAATGTACTTTCGTCTGTTATTCCTTCCTCCTGACTGGGTTGAGTTTGATGTGGGTTGAAGCTGTGGGGTTAAGGAGCCTGTCTACGCCTCCAGTTCAAAGTCAAAGTACTGTGGGTCAAAGTAATGAATCCTTACGTATCCGTCTTCTCCTCCACTGCTGTAACTGTAGACAGTAACCAAAGGAAAAGAAAGGTTGGCAGTGATACACACAAAGACATTTTGATCAGACTACCTGACATTTTAGGACGATGTGTTTCGGAGTATCTTCATGTTTTACCTCTTGCCATCAGGATGGAATGCTACACAGTTGATAGGACCGAAATGACCTTTGACCCTTCCAAACTCCTCTTCATAGGCAGCATGAAAGAACCTAAAAACAGAGAAGCATTTAACATGTAGACAGAGTCTACAATCTTACATGCGCAAGTTCCCAGACAGACATTCATAAATCTGTGCACAGGTTATGGGATTAAAACAAAATAATTGTCTTGAAGCATCAACTTTACAATATGAGGAGGAGGTCCCTTTTAACTTCTTATCAACCACAGCCATATTTTTCCTTACCTGGCCTCAAATTTTCCAATCCTGGTGGAGGTAGTGGTGACCTCCATAGCCTCCTGTCCACCTCCCATCACCACCTGAATCAAACACACATGCACATGTATAATACACAAGTGTTATAGGTCAGCCATGAGATACAGCTTTCCTTAAACAAAACACTCAACATAAAAAAAATTGTTTAAACTCATAGAATACACAACTATGCAAGTCTTCACTTACGTGATCCATAATGGGGGAGATGGCGGCAGAGTTGACAGGCCTCTCCGTCTTAAAAGTCTTGATGTGTTCCAGAGAAGTGGAGTCAAACAGCTGAGAGGAAACAAAGGACATCAAACAATCAGTACAAAATATGTTATCAAAAACAGCTGACAAGTCAAAATCAAAAGTGACACTATGATACCTGGATTATGCAAACACTCCAAAACTACTTGGCGTTACCAAAAAAAAAATCACAGGTTGTCTGTTCATGGCTGCCAAAGGTTCAGGACAGTAAACATGACTTACCTTGGCTGTGTTGTCCTTGGAGGCGCTGATGACCATAGTGAGATCCACCGATGTCTGGATGTCGTTGATCTGCCTGGTGTGCTCCTTGGCTTTCTTCAAAATATCTCCAGACTGTTCATAAAAAACATGAAACACAACACTCACTTTAAAGGTTCTGAGCATCTTTACGTTTCTTGCCAATCCCAAATTTTTGTTGTTTTAATATTCTTAATTACAGCACTGTATTTATACATATTTGCTGGCAAAATGAGAGGGTATTTCCCATTCTGCTATATTCATTGTTTTGGGGTCATGACCATTATCAGAGTGGTTAAACAGTAGCAAGCTCTAAAACCAGAGCCACACAGTTTATTACGCACACTCCAAGACAGGCAGTGTGTGTCCTTACCTTAGCACTGAACTGGTTGATCTCTCCATTCTCATGTCCGGCGATGACAAACTCTCCTAGAGGCCCCCACACAGCACTAGTGATCTTGTGGTCGCTGCAAGGTATCGAAAGGTAGGGCTGGTTGTCCTCTGCAGTGAGAGAGGGAGAAACTCTCTAAAAATACCAATCAGAGGATTTTCAAATGTGTTACCGTTTCAAGGTAAATACACTTTGGTTCAGTTTTGTGTGAAGGCCAACAGAGCATCATTAGATGGCTCAGAAGGTGTTCAGTTATGAAGCTGTCATTGAATATCTTACATAAATTTGCATAAATACATACCCATTAATATATGTGGTAAAATGGTAAAATGATCATTGATATCTTCTGCTTCCTATTTTTACAATGGCTTAGTCGCTTATCACTCACACAGAGCAGAGAGACGATGTCACCTGCCTTCATTTGCCTTGTTAGACAATGTTGACAACTTATAAAAAGGCAGTGATAAAAACACTACTCTACAAAGAACTTCAGTGTTTTTGTTTTTAGCTGAGCTGCTCTGCCTTCACTATTCTGAGCGAAGTTTGCTGGAAAAGAAGTTGTTCTGTAGCCCTGGTGCATGTTATGTGGTGTAAGCATCGCACCAGACTTAAAACACCTGTCATTTTTTTTTTTTTTTATTTAAAACTAAACTTTATGCTTTTCTTTTCACTGGCTTAGGACAAGGCCAGAAATAACAGGTAAACCTGCTCTAAATAAAAGCTCTGCAGTGGATCCAAGTAATGCTTATTTGAGGAGAGGTTCATTTGGATGTTAAAATGTAAGTGATACATATTTTTCATGATTCTTCATTGGCATGTAAGCCAAGAAACTTTGAAGAGTTAAATTTGATGGTGAAGCTTTGTGTAGGATTAGGATGTAGAATACAATGACCCATCAATGGCTGTCAACACACACACACTGCTTTTTGGTTAATACCAAAAAGCAACTGACAACAAGAAGGGGGATAGAGGCAATCAAAGCTTTACAGTGTATGATTTGATAAATCTAACTGGGATGAAATGAAATGTACCGATCTGCTGTGGATCTCTTAGGTCAAAGAAGTTCAGGTAGCATTGGTATCCCATCTGCTTATCTGTGGAGAACATTATGATGTTGCCGCTGAAGTCGAAGCCGCATGTTCTGACAGCAGAGTTGGTGTGGAGCAGAGCCAGCTGTTTACCTGTGCAGCACAGAGGCACAGGGATTAGCAGATGTAGGAAAGACACTTTTAAAATACTGTTTGAATGAAAGAAATTTAAACTCTCTGATACTGAAGTCCGTGTGTAGAAAAGTCACACAGATAACACTTAACACAACTTTACAGTGCAGCTTGTTTTTACCCACCGGTCTCACAGTCCCACAGTCGACAGCTGTTGTCTGCAGATCCTGTCAATACGTTTTTAGTGTCCCCTGGGAGAGGATATGTTAAGAAGCCCAACATGTATGACACCAGCTAACACAACTACAGATGAAGTGTCACAAAAATAACAGACCAACCATTATTTGTTTAACGTAAAACAACAAAAACAGGTGTATTTCTTGAAAAAGGATACAGTCACAGTCAACACACCACACAGCTCCTGTGTGTCCATTGTAGGTGCCAAGCCTCTCACCGTTGACAGAGTACCACACATTGGCTACCTACATTGAGAGACATTGTGAGATGTAAGTAGCAGTTGTGACTTAAAACCACACAAACCTGCATGTAGAATTACATGATAACAGCAGAGGTTAGTGTATATATTAATCATCAACTTACTGTGTCTTTTGCTACAGAGAAGAGCAAGTCTCCTTCTCTATTGTACTTGATCTGAGTGATGGACCGCTCGTGGCCCTGAAGCAGAATGGGTTTCTGCGAAAAGAAGTGCACATCAACATCTGTACAGTCTTACAAAAATAAATCAAAATCTCTATTCTAAAGGTTACAGTTGTTATAGGACTTGAATTGAAATGGTCAATTCAGTGTGGGCCATTTTTATGGTGCCAACCCGGCTATTAATGCAAGGTTTACTTCTTCGTATTTACAAACGATGACACTTGTGCAGCTCTGACAGCTTCCAGAAGCCCGTCAACTGTTTTGCATCACTCAAATAATACGGATAGCAGCTTACGTTCACATTTCTTGACATTGACGTTCACGTTTTAGTTGACGTTAGCTAATTCGAGAAGCTAAGCTAACATTAGCTACCCTATACAGCTAGTTGTGCTAGCTGAATCGGGGCTAACATCCTCAACCCAGGCATAAACATTATTCTGAGCAAAATATAAGTGATAGCAGACTGTCCTTAATAAATATATTTACCATTTTCCTTGGCTAAATGTTGCCACTCGGTTCAGTATATTTTATGAGCCTCACGTAGAGAGAGAAAAGATAAGCACTCGTGTATCAGGCACTTGTGCCGCGGCGGAAGAGGAAGATGGCCTATTTCCTGTGCCAAAAGTCCAGATGATGTTAGGGCGCCCCCAACTGTAAAACTCCATAACAGCACGTTGTATACAAATAATCAAGTTTCAACGGATTTACATTTACGTACATTAATGGGATGTAAGGCGGATAATAATTCTGTTAAATAAGGAGCATAATTAAAAGCAGCTGAAAACAGAGCAAAGAGTAAAACTTATACACTGACTGTAAATATATAAATAACTTCAATTTGATGGGTGTGCTAACAGCTTTTAGACAAAAAAAGAAAATATCTTCAAATGGGGTCTGAAGTGTAATACACTTAAACCTGCAAATCTTAAATACACAGTTTATACTGCAGTAAAATGAACAGTGCTTCAGTATCCTGCATTTCAATCCATCTTTGCCTTATCAAACTATTAACAGCTGAAGCCCTTTTGTGAATAAAATGAGGTCAATCAATATACAACTCAAATATACAGTTATGTCTTTTATTTAACAAGAAACAAAATATACAGGGCCAGATAAAAGTACTGCAAAAGACAAAAAAAAGGAAACATCTTTGGTTCCTTCTCACGGTCAATCAACCTCAACATCCGCCTCTGGACCGGAGGTACAATAAATCTGTCCTATGAGACAATGGAAGAAATTAGGTCTGCCATGAGTATATTAAGTTCAAAATGAATGAGTCTATGGGTTGACACCTTGTTACCAATGCTACATATTAAGTTGTAAATGAGAATGTCTGAGGAGAAATTACATGTTTTGGAGTGAAACTAATTTTTTTCTTTTTCTAATTTTCTCTCTTTATTCCCACTTGAAAAAGTCAAGCATCTGAGAGATGCACAATATCATGATCGACGTCAAACAACAACTAAGAGGCAATTGACAGGTTTCAGAACTAAGCAAAAATAGAGTTCTGCTGTGAGATATGTTGTTTGTTAATGCAATATATCTGTGCAGGACTGTGGATATAATGAATATACATTCTCAGCTAAGTGCTCGTCAGTTAAGAGTGCCACAGAATAAAACCAAGAGGCAAGCGTTGCATAGAGGTCCTTGAACATTCTCTTGTTAAAACCCGATTACAAGCTACTGCAATTAACCAGGGCACGGAGGAGACAATCATAGCCACACAAGCCAAAGAGACACACACTCACACACTTACACCTACCATACATACCAAAGCACAAAGATGGAGAAGATGCACAAGTTTTCAGTGGTCATAACAATGCTCTAAGCAGACGCAAGAACATGTACAACAAAAGAAGCATAGCAAATAAACTCAAGGTTAGGAATGAAGCACTGGTCATTAAAGTAACACATTTCTACATTTTCTTAATGAATAAAAATAAACTGATTTATTTTAATAGTGGTGCTCTGTAAGATACATACATTTCAATCTCAGAGATTATGTTTTAAACAATAAATACAGACCACAAAAAAAAAACAAACACTGCACAAGTGAAGCAGTGTGATGCAAACAAGAAAACAAACATTTGGTCTACAAGAAAGAACTGAAAACTCTGGGGAAAATAATGAAGAATATTCTTAATATTTGAGTGGTGTAAAAAAAAACCCAAAAAAAAACAAAAACCAAAAAAAAAAAAAACCAAAACAAGTAAAAGTCAGACTGAAATTTCTGTCAATAATTATGCAGAATTCTGTATTATTTGTATGTAATAGAGAATTGTATTAGCTAAGGAAATTATGTTTGACATCTCTGTTAAGACTTCACCTGAAAGATAAACAGGTTCTACATGTAGCCTTCAGTATACTCAACCTATGAATCAAACCCCTTCAACCACACTGACACTCAAGATGCACATTAAACAGGTAGTCTCTCTCTCTCTCACACACACATACACACATTATTCATTAATCCTCTGATGACTCCTCTTGCCATATATATTCTTGTGTAATCCCAAGCAGCATTATTATTCATCTTGCCAAGCAGTTCTGTGTTTGATACCAGTCAGAAAAGGGAATGTGTAGTACCACACCACAACAAGGGGGCATTGTGTGCATTTACATGCACACCAACGATTATATAATCACAGATTGCTGCAGTGATCACATAAAACACATTCTCTCTTTGATTATAAAGTTATAAAGTTTGCATTGGAGCATGTGCAACCAAACTGGGTTTTGATCAAGTGTAGTATAAGACGTTATTTTTATTCACACAAACAGCATAATGTGTAGCTTGTTGTTTGGGGTAAATTTAAGACTCAAATTAAATCCTGTATCAACTTAGATTAAAACCTTTCCTTCCCTTGTGATGCTATTGAAAAGTTTCCTGTAAGTGGCCAATTACCCCAACTAATGAATAAATTATGAGAATTTGATTACTGAGAAAATGGGATTATTATAAACCTTTTAATCAAACCATTATCTTTATCAGGTAATTCACAGTAAATCAGTTATGGTGTACATGTAAATTCACCAAGAGATGAGGCACAAGCTGCCGATCACGTTTTACAGGAACCTGCAGAGCATGCTGGGAGGACACAAGTGAACCTTGCTTTCTGATCTGCTTCTGGACCAGTGTTTAATATCAGCTCTATCCAGCAGAGGAGTAGTGGCTT
>JAPZDY010000008.1:17303895-17316113 GCA_029783645.1 Ctenochaetus hawaiiensis
AGAGGAGTAGTGGCTTGCAGGCTGGTGGCTTATTGTTTGGTGGCTTGATGCTGGGGGGGGGGGTGGGAGTAGAGGAGACGGTGAGCAACTTTGCTTCATTCCTGTGCAGCGATGGGCTGAGCCTTTGCCCCCTCTAGTAGGGTGTCTGTTTCCAGTTCTGGGTCGCAGTGGCAGGACTGGGAGCAGGAGGTGGTGTCTGGGACAGGGTGGCTGCTGGGCTCCAGCAAAGAGTCCGTAGGTGGTGGAGACGGGGAGTCAGTCCCTGGGTCAGAGGTTGGGGCTCCTGCGGTGCCACTGTGCGGATCACTGAGGTTCTGAACCTTCTTGTTGAGCTCGTTGCGTTCCACTTTTAGTGCTCTCCGCAGCTTCTCGAGCCGCTGGACTTTCCCCTGAAGTGCCTCAAACTCACGGTCCCGCACAGACTTCTGTAGATGGGACACACACACACACAAGTGCACATTGAAGCAAAAATCAGTCTTTATTCTTGTGTTAATTATCTGTACTGACAAAATTTGTTATATATACAAACAGAATTTAAATCAATTTCATTGGACCAATTAAACAGAAATAATTTGCCATTTCAGTTACTGCAGCTTATTATGCAAAACAGAAATTGTTAATGTACAGATGACTGTGAAATGCAGTAGTTCAGCTAAATTTCAGTCAAAATCACCACATAATTCATTTCTAGTGAGATGCAGAAAAAACAATGTAATTATCAAAGTATTTGATTAATACATGAAAAAGCTTTTAGACTGTTACCTTAGATAAGCATTCTCTTTTTATCTTTAAGCATTAAATACCAGAAACAAAGAGCCCCAAAATGAGGTGAGAGTTGTTTTAAGTATGACAATAAAAAGAAAAAGCGGCTTTACCTCTTCTGCCATCTCCAGAAGAGCCTTGTTGCTGCTCTCCCACCTGGACCGATACATGGCTGTCTCCTTCTCCAGCTTTTTGATCTTTTTAGTCATCTACAACACAGAGAAACCAAGGCTGTCACATGCAGGAGACGGTAGATGCAAATGCAATCCCTCCTCTTCTTCATCTTTCACACCTTCAGAGTAACACAGACATCTTACCTTCTCCATCTCCTGCTTGAATGTGGTGAAGACCTCGTTGCTCTTGGACAGGGTGGTCTGAAACTCTTCAAACTTCTCTGTGTACAGTGACAGCTGGAAGACAACACAGGTTTGATCACGTTAAGACACTTGCTGCAACAAGACAAAAAAAAATGCTCATGATAACTTTGAAAAAAAAGTTGAGCTTGGCAAAAGTGTGAAAACTGATGGGGAACCTGCTGTTTGAGGTGGACTTCCTGCTGCTTCATTAGCTCACACATTCTTTGAGACTCCACGGCTTCTTTTAGCAGCTAAGGAGAGGAGGGAAAAGCATTTCTATATCAAAGCAGTGCTAAAAAAAAGCTGGTATTTTGTTAATGTGTAAGTGCCTGTTAACACGTATATTTACAAATTCTTTCTCTCTGTCGTGGCGTTCCTCTGACTCCTTCAGCAGCTCCTGAGCCTGGTGCAGCTTGGCGTCCACCAGCTGTTGCTGCAGGTCTTTGTGCTTTACCACTTTGTCTATGTGCTGGTGGGGGTTTCACAAAGTCAGAGAAATAAAGCTGACAAAGTTCACATGACAAGAAACTCTACTTAAAGCCTTGAAATCGAACTAATCTCACACACTGCACTTCTAAGCTTTTAATTTTACAGCCAATTAAGGAGGAAAAAGCTGCTCTCACACCTCTTCTCGTAGTTTGTACTGTTCATAGAGCTTCTTCAGTTTCTCGGCCAGCTCTGTGTTCTCTTGTCGAAGACTGGCATTCCTCTCGTTGTGCTGCTCCATCTGAGTCTGGATGTCGTTCAGCGTTACCTGGAAATGAGAGGTCACTTCCTTCCTTTTTTCCTCCTCAAGACGTGTTCTTTGCATCCCTTCTTCCTGTGAAAAGCAGGAACGTGTTACATGTTGAGGAACATGTTGTATTGCTTTCTTCCACCTTGGAAAACTGCTTCACCTCAGAATCATAATCTTCTTTATAAATTCTGGCCAATAATTCCCAGACAGAGATGTTTCTGCTCTCATACAAGGACCTCCACCAACTACAGGTTAGTAATCAGCTGTACCAAATTTATTTATTTTAAAAACTCTGCACTAATGTAAATACTTACACATATCGCTGCATCTTTCACAGACAAGATGAAGGTAGCTAATCTAAGGACTCTGAGACCGCAAAGAATCAATGTAGCAGTTGGTCTTGTTATATTCATGATCCTGCTGTGAGTTTTGTACCTTCAGTGTGCGGTTGTGTCTCTGCAGCTCCCTGCAGAGGCTCTCCAGCTTGCTGCGGGCCAGGATGGCCTTGCTGTGCTCATTCCTCAGGTTGTCCTTCTCCTGGACCAGCTGGTTCTGCTTCTTCTGCAGCATTCGCATCTGCTTCTGCGTGTTACGGTGCTCTTCTAGCTGTCACAAACACACAAACAGAACTTGTGGTATACCGTTGTCTAAGTAAGATGAGGGACTACTGGCATCTAATACCTGATTTGCTGGTGACATGCATTTGTTAACCACAAACTTAATTCATCTGTTTGAGATCTTAAATACTTGACATTTTGGGCTATTCATTTAATATTAAAAAAATACTAATCATTTATGTAGTTAACTGCTTTGCCACACGCGTACATAATTCTTTAACAACATATATTTCAGCTGTTGTGTAACTGACACGAGAGGCTTTTTGTCTACCTACAGCCATTAATGCTGCAGACAAATCTTTCTTTATTAGCTCTAACACACAGCCAAATTACACACATCATCTTTCACAAGCTCACAACATCTCATAAAATGATCTTGCATGGTCATGCATGCACACACACACAAACTTTTTTCAGCATACACAGCCCCAGTAGATTATCTGCAGCCACTATGAAGTCCAAATTTAACTTTACTGGCGTGTAGGTGTAAGGGTCTGTGAGAGGTATCACTCCGATCCTGTAGACACTAATCAGCTCGATATGTGTTGAATGCTACAACACCCGTTAAGTTCAAAGGACGGAAGTTTGCCTGTTTGACAAAGATCGGTGCATCACCTTGAAGTATGCTCCCTGTGTGCATAGAGGTCCCTTTGACAAACACTGTGCCCTGACTCTGAGCTGGAGTGACAAGTTCCCATTTCTTTTCAGTAGAGGCCAGCTCCTCCTGTCTGTGTCCCAGACTGCTCAAATGTCCGTGTAGGTTCCGTACAAACATCAGTTCACTGTGGGCGTTTTTTTTCCAGGGAAAAGTTGGGAATACCAACACGTAACTATTACCTGCCCACTTGCAATGGATTGTAGAATATATTGCTCACCGTACTGTCATTCTTTTGAAATGGACAGGAGAGTGCCAACCTAACTGAATAAAATGCAAAAAAAAACAAAGTAATGCCTGACAGCAAACCTGTACTCTGTTATTTTGTAGAGATTATTTCCTAAGCACTAAATTAGAGCAGGGTGGAAAGAATTTTCTAATTAGAAATATTCTCATTTGAAATTAGGACATTTACTCAAACAGACAGGTGCTAGTGTCCCTGCTGAAGTTGATGGGAATCAGCAAATGATAAGAGGCACGGAGAAATTCATGAAACTGTGTGCAAACGAATGGAGTGCAAAAAAAGCTAAGATTTTGCTGAATGGATAAACAGTCATTAAAAAAAAAACAAAAACGCACAGTGTCATCCCTCTTGTAAGATTTTAGAAAAAAATGGGATCCCATTTAAAGGAGACACTCACCAGCTCAGCATACTTCTCACAGAGGCCTGTCAGCTTTTCCTCTGGGGTGCTCAATGTGTTCAGAGTCTGCATGAGAAGAGTGATTTCTTTGCCTGCAAGAACAAGGACAAAAGAGATGATGATTTGTGTTGTTGTTGTTGTTGTTGTTGTTATAAAGCAAAGCCAAACTACTTTTTGGAGTCTTTCACAAGTTAAACTGGTTGAAAGATGCCATACTTATCAGGTTGATTTTTGCATCTACATGAATAAGCATTTATAGCTGAACGGTATGATAGTACCCCCCAATTCATAAAAATAGTTTCTTTTGGGCATGCAGTGTAATGTGAAGCAAAATTTATATTGCCCAATGACTTTTTGCTCTCTAAACCAATAAAATAGACACTAAGACTCCAAACAATCTTACACAAACAAAATATAAATCGCTCCTTACCCAGACCCTTCACTTTCTTTTTCTCCTGAGTCTTCTTCTGCTCCTTCTCCACCCCTGTTGTTTGCTCCGTTGTCTCCTCTGGCTTGTCGATCTCCTTGGTCAGGCCGTTGAGCTCTGGGCTGTGTGATTGACCGTTGGGCACGGTGCTGGCATCGTCTGAAATGCTTTCCCGACAGTAGGTGCTGAGGATGTCTTCCAGCTGCCGACTCAGTTGCTCTGCCATGTCACACTGAGTCTGCGCTGCCTCTGCAACTAGACACAGTAGAAAGGGACGGAGAGATGTGAATTGATACATCCTGCATTTCTGACTCCGAGCCAAATTTGGTAGTGTTGTCTTCTACAATCTTTTAAGACACCACAGCAGTCATACTAAGAATACAAAAGATTACTATCTCAAGTTAACAAAGTGTTGGATTTTTGTATCTGTTATTTTCTTATGCAAATATTGCATCTCAAATTGTTAGCATTAGTCTGTTGAACTACCAACCATTTTAGCAACAACTTCAAAATGCAAATTATGTTGGTAACTGTAGCAAAGGCATACTTTGCATTTGTCATTTTAACACTGTATTTTGGTAAGTTGTCAGTCTGTTTAATTATCTCCATTGATGGTCTAAACTGGTTTATATTATGTCTAAGGTGGTTGCTCACTGCCTTAAAATTGCAGGCTTTTAAGTGGAATTTGCTGTCTTGTATTAAATACATAACAGTGCTGAGACTGATGTTATTAGATGATGATTTTCTGTGAAATATCCTTAGCAGAATTACAAACCAATATATCCTTTCAGGATTTGACATCAGGCAAACAACAAAGTCTGCTCTCCATTGGCCATGTTAGAAATGGTTTGTATTTAACAAAGATGCCAAAACAGCCATACCATCATCATACAAATTTACCTTGTAAATAATCAAAACTTTACCTTCACTTCCCGCCTCGTCACTTTGTGGAGGTGTGTCTGTCTGTGGCGTCTGTGGCTCAGACTCTTTGGGGCTGCTGCTGTCCAAACTGTCCCTGGCAGCTGCAGGTGACTCCATCCCTTCAGCTGTAGGTGGGGCATCCTCACTGGCCTGGTTGGGAGATTCTTCCGTGTCTTGTTTTTTCATCTCTGGTACCTGCTACAATTAGTAAAACGATATTGCAATACTTGGCCCACCAGGACAATTTTAAAATCGTGGCAGAACTTGTTCACATTTGACTTATTGCAGTACCAAATGACTCTGTGAGAAACTTTGCATAATCATTAACATGTTTTCTTTCAAGGCCTAACAGAGACTTAACTATAAAGATAGCCTCGAGTGAAACAGAAACTGAATTACCCAACTAACCTGTCGTTCGCCACGATTCAGCGTAGTTTAAGTTCATGTGGGTTGTAGCAACGGACGAGTCAGTTGTTACATACTAAAATGATGTGGCTAAGTTAACATGACCACTGCTTAATAAGTTCTTTGTTGAAAACTGGACTTAATTCTTGAAGTTTAGTTGTACGCATCGGTAATATCTAAGTGTCTTTAATCATGCATACAGAAACTTTTAATCGCCGGAACTGCAGCTAGCTAATTTAGATAGATTTCTGTGACACTCTTATGTGAATAAGGGCTAAATTAGTTTGTTTACCTAACGTTACTAGTTACAAAAGAAAAAGCTGCTACGTGTTCATGCGTCATTTCAACAAGTTTTAGCTTGGCATGTGCATTTAAAAATCTCATAGCATATTTTAGCTACAGTTCTTATCAACCTGTAACCTGTCCCTGCTAGCTTTCGCTTTACAACTTGCTACCGAGCTTTCACATTGCGTTAGCTGCAATTGCTAACACTTACTAGCCGCCAGTGGCAGCTAAATTAGCTTGCACGACTATCAGCCAGCCAGTGTTCGCTCATATATTTAAGGCAGAAATACTTAAAAACATTAGCAGACTACACATATACGTGTTTCTATATTATACCCCGTACCGTCAGATTTTAGGGAATTGTTTACCTTGAGACTCAATGAGGAAATGGCTAATGTGTCTGTGATCTGCAGATTTCCTCAACAGCGTGAGCCAGAAAAAAAATAACTTCCGGTCATAACTTTGGATTCTTCTTCTTCCTCATAGTTTTAACAATATTTTACTCTCTAGCTTGACAATTTACCGCCATCTACCGGATTCAATAAGTACTATCTGTGTGTGTTTTTTTTTAGAATATCTTGAATATTGTGGTTTCAGTTTAATTAATTAAATGCACTATTTTATATTTTAATTAAAAGTAAATTGAATAAATGCTTAAATAAAAAAAATAGGGTAATACTCTTTTAAGAAATCAATATACATAGACAATTGAGTCTAAATTTTCAGTGCAATAGAGCAAAAAGGTAATATTTCAATTGACGCTTCCTTGAAAGATTGTACACTTGCATGCAGTTTTACTAAATATTTCACTACTATTATAAGGGGATGAATGAGGTATTAAACAAACATAAAAAAGAACAATTTTAAGACACAAAGGAAGATTGCTTTTGAAAATTTATGAACACTGATCTTTAGTTATGCAAAAAAAAATAAGTGTAAACATTTTTAATACAGTATAATGTTAATACATTTTACATTGAAAGGATAGAAGAGCTGAAATTAATACTCAGTATCTACATATTTTTTATTTGTGCTTTTTAGGTGAGTAAATGAAAAGTCTAATTTTTATTAAATTAATCAGAATTGATTTTTGTTTAAACCAAATAGACCCATAAAATATATTTACATTCACAAATGACGTTGCCTCCCGGATATAAAGACATTGATTATCTATTTAATTCATTCATGTATTCTTGCAGTGATGAAAAAAGGAACATTTGCATTAAAGGGTTGCAACATAACTTTATTTGTTTTGTACAGCATTTCCACTGAACAATTTTAGATTCAATATATTTTCTTTACATTTTTAATATTGTTGCTGCTGTTTCCTGTATGTTCATGTTTGTGTGTCATGTTCAGTTGAAGTGTATTAGTTTCTCGTCACTCATTCATACCGTCGGTAAAGTCAAGTCAGGTCACAGTTTAAGATGGGTAATTTTGAGCAAATTAATAATCATAAACAAGAATAGAGAAAATAAATACATGTAAAAGAAATGAGAGGACCAGAGCAGAGTATACATCAGGACTGGTCGGTGATGGCATATGAAAAGTATTTTACAAACAAGTAGCATTGTAAACATTTGTAGCGTAGACAACATTACTTGACCAAGCCAAGCATGGCTTTAGATTTTGATAAAGACATGAACATCCTCTAGGACGGAAGACAAGTCAGATTTGAGATATTTAGTGACGTCCGTTCATTCCCCTATAGATAACAAGGTTCCTGATCATGCAGCCTGACTAGGAAAAACTTTTACTCTAAACACAGTTATCCAAAAATATAGCCCAGAATATCCTGATCAGGAAAAGATCAAGTAAAGCAAGAAAAAAAAAGGCTTGTATCCTCACCTCCTATTTTATTGTCTTTTATTTTTTTCTCCTGTGACGTGTTCTAATGAGGCTTTTTCTCCACTTCTCAGAAGTGATTAGAATTGCATTTGAATCCCTGTCAATGTATCAGAACATACATATAGTTTAACTTATAATACTTTTTAATGTAAATCACTGCACAAATTCTGAATCCCAGATTTTATCTTAGAAAAATGTCAAGTAGTTGTCTCTGTTAGCTCCACCCAGTGGAAGGAGTGTCACCTATGAGAGCAGTTTGTAGGTGGATCTTTGCCTCTGGGGTGCCGGATTTTGGACAATATTTATTGCAGTCTTCTGGATTATTTGGGGGATTTTCTTTCACCCTAAATACTACTGGAACGTGAGAAAAAAAAATTAAACTGAGAAGAGAGGGACTAAGCTATTGCAGCTTCTAATGAAAAGAAGCAAGTTTTTAATGGCCTGAAGCAACTTCTTGGTCATAATAACGGGTTCGACACAAGCCAATTACATCAGCTACTGAAACTGAAACATCCAGTAAATAATTTCAACCAGCCTCCAGGATGACAAAACTTTGGTAAACTATGACAAGTAGGTTAGTACCTGCAGTTGTCTGCTATGATAGTCGCTTCGTGTTCCTCATTTTGCATCATGAGCCACATCAAGGTACTTCAGTATTTCTATCGGAAGAGGGACAAGTTACAGGCCGCTCAAGAATATGCTAAATGTTTATCTCTACGGTATCCGACACATGAAGTCAAATCCTTGCTTCCAAGACATTTGCAGCTTTGCTTTGCAAAGTGAAAAACCATCTGAAGACTGCAATAGTGGGGACCATCACACCAATGGACAACAGGTAGCTGGAAAGACCAGTTTTATGCAATTAATCAATTTAATCCCCTCCCGCCCGACCCCCCCCCCCCCAACCCAGACAGTTGCCTGCCTCAATTCAATTCCCTATTTAGGTGCCCACAGTAAAGAATGCCATTTTTCCAAAAGAAACAATGGCAAATAATGTAACTTTAAAGATAAGGAAAGTAGAGCAGCAATGTTCTGCACAAAATGTGTGCACATTCAAGTAAATAAAAGATATAAAGAAAAATAATCTGCAAGTCAAAGACAGATACATAAGAACCTCCAGTCTTTGTTGGTCGGATTGGCACTTTTGTGAATAGGAGTGCATTTTCATTTTTTCAGAAATATAAATATTTTCCTGGTTGATGCACTGATTTTTTTTTTTTCTTAACATTGCGATCATGGCAATATTCGTAGGCCAAGCAGAGAATTGGCCGTGAAATCAAAGACGTCCGTTTTAAATGCTGCTCTACACATTCTGTCATGTAGAGGTTAAGTTCTTGTTGCTCAATTATTCATGATTTCAACTCTTATGTCTTCCAGGAGCACATGTGTTCTGTGGATCACATCTCAAACTTTTGAAGTAAAAACAGAAAGCCAACATACGTTCCCCCATCAATTCATGCTTAAACCCTTGCATATTATATAATATTCTGCACTGACAAAGGAAGTGAAAGGCATGTGTAAATATATAATACTGAAACGAACCAAATGGAAAAATCTAAGCCTGTCCATCCAGAAAGATTTCCTAATATATAAAAAAAAACCCTCTGTGACAAAAGTTTACTTCCAAATATACAAAATATTCAACAGACAGATTCGTCATAATTCTGTTGACAGTTTCATGATTTAATGTTGGGGCAGCTTCAGTAATCCACAGAACAGGGGCTCCCAGACTCTGATGGGGACATAGTCATAGAGTCAATCAACCTCTTCCTCACACAGTGCCTGTCAGTCAAACATCACACAACCACAGTTCTGCTCCATCCACAAAGCCTACAAACTCCGATCACAGATCAGCTTCTACCACGGCGCAGCTGATCTGAGGTCAGGGTTTACAGGGCTAATTTAAACCATCATAAGTCATGTGGCTAGAAGCAATAAAAAAAAGTTTCCAATAGATTAAACTGTGCTCCAAATCACTTCTGAACTCCAGAAACATCTCTTTTCTTAGTCTCAAATAAAACAAAAACGTCCGAATTAAAACTGAACCTAGGTCAACATCCTCATAAAAAGAAAGAATATGAAGCGCTTTGAAACAAAAAAAAGCCAAAGTGGCAATAATCACACTTAGAGAAAAGCTAAACTTCAAAATAAAATAAGAGAAAAACTCTGTTTTTTTTTATTTCAAAATCTATGGAAACTATTTCACTTGCTACTAGCCACTCATCTGTGTGAGGTGTGTGTACAGTGTATGCTGGTGTTGTATGCAAGTGTGCATGAAGTGTGCGCAAATATATATATATATATAAAATGCAAATACATCAAAATTCAAATATATATTTATACTTGAACTTTTTGTTGCAGTTAGGCTTGTCACTTGTCTGCGATGTATCCCTAGCCAAACTCTGGTTGTTATTAGACCCAAGAGGGGATGAAGAAGCGTTGTAGACCTTCCTAGCCAGGCAGAGGATAGGCTATTTACATCAATACCAATACATATCACAATGGACCCATGCAAAATCATTAACAGTTGTCATTCCCATTCCTCAAAAATATAGTGATATAGAATGCTATAGGTTATATATCAACTCTACCACTATACAAAACACCACCGCCACTACACTATCACTGTTACATTATCAAACCAATTAGTCGTGGCCCACTTCCTGCTTTTTAACCCCGATGCTAAGCAGTGTACAGCAATGTCTCTCAGCCTGTCTTCACACAGTTCTCTATCTCTCTGTGTTTGGCCAGGGATACTCAGTGACTGTAGGCAGGGTAATATAACACCATGCAATATCCCTACCACATACATCTGGGGAAGGGGGGAAGCGCAGGGCCTAGCTAACCAGCAGCAAGCCGTTAAACACCGTAATCAAATCAGAAACTCCAAACTAGAAATGCTGTTTCCCATGTCTGTACCGAAAGTGGTATCACCCCTTGTGTTAAACATCTGCAATCTCTTGAATTCATTTCAATATAAAAATATGTTTGGTTTGCTGCTGCTGCCGGCACTTTACCCCCTAAACCCCCAGCTATGCCTTGTTTAATAGTTAGATCACTTCATAATTCAATGTATTGTTATTAATAACACAGCACACGACGAACATTGGATCTCTAACTATACCACCCTTGAAAACCTGGATTTTTTTTTTTTTCTAGATCTTTAAACATATCTTCTAAAAGCCCAATCCCTTTTCCAATGTCTCACTCAGAGCCTTTTCTAAGTTCAGGTAGTTCGCTAATTTTTTACACTTCTTCCCACCTCAACCCTCCCCTCTGAAATTTGTCCCGCTTAAAGAAAAAATTGTTAGATGGGGGGAAAAAGTCAAACAAACAAACATAAAAACAATAGGAAACACATCTTAGCCTGGGCATCAGACTCAGGGCAGCATAAAGCCCTTGATTTTAGGTGGACATTCGTGCCTCTGAAGCCCCTCCTGTACAGATCGATTCTTGCTTCTATTAGCAGACCATCGCAAAGTCAATCAAGAAAAAGAAAAAAAAAATCACAAGCACTAAAAAGGGAGCAGATAAATAAGGGCTAGGGGACAATAATTATAAAAGAAAACAGGGATTGTGTGACAAGTTTTTTTTTTTTCTTTGAATTGCACTAAGTCAAACTGACATCAAGAGCAGGGCGTATTTCACCTCATGCACCCCGGTCTGTGGACTCGGCTTGGGGATGCGTGGGTAATCCTGAAAATAGGAATGTCCCATTGAAAAAGAAATTAAAATGTATATAAAGATTTTAACCAACAAATCATCGTAACTGCCAATAAGAGAATCTACAAGCTATCAAATGGCAGGAAGATGTCAGTGTGTGCGTCTTAAGCCAGGGCTGACTCAAACTTTGGGCTGTGAGGTGATCACTTCCTCTTCCGGGAGAAATGGAGTTTATGTGGGGTGCTACTCTTGATCAGGTAACACATAAGTCTGCCCTACAAGAAGTCAGTCCACCGGTTAGGGAGAATGAAAAAAAGGAGGGGCATTTGTAGACTGGAGAGCAGGACAGTTTTAGCTTTCCTCCAAAGAGAGCATGGGTGTGTGTCTGTGGTGACGTAGGGGGGAGTGGGTGGAGGGGTAGTGGCAAATCAAGGAAGTGTGAGTAAAGGTATGACTCAGGCATCTAGATAAGAGTTCTCCATGAGGTGGGAAGATTTGGAAGGGGGTGAATGGTGCATTTTAGAGGAGAGGTGCTGACTTATAGCTGGAAGCCCTCCATGGGGGCCTCCTGCTGGGGGAAAAGGAACTGCTGGTTGGCCTGGTCCACCTGTGGAGCTAGACTGTTGTCCTCGTCCTCCACCCCGAAGTAGTGCTCGATCAGGTCAAAGGCCTTCTGGTAGATCTCCTGGTTGTCATGGCTCTGGAGGAACTCTATTTTGTCAAGACCTAGGGAAAAAACAAGCAATAATATGTAGATAAATAAATAATGAAAATAGTAAAAATATAACTATTATTTCAGGGTATTTTTGCAAAATTATCAGGCAGTACAGTTGTCCCTCACTATAACGCGGTTCACCTTTCGCGGCCTCGCTGTTTCGCAGATTTTTTTTAGTGCAATTTTG
>JAPZDY010000008.1:17326207-17344948 GCA_029783645.1 Ctenochaetus hawaiiensis
GGCCTGAGGAGATGCACCAGAAAAAAACTTTAGGGGGCAGTGTTGTACAAATAAAATGCAAGGAACATGGCTTTCACTGCTGACAGGCAAGCTCGCTCCCCTATTAGAAAGGGTGTGGGAGGTCAAGTTAACTGTTGCAACACTGAGATACTTCCCTGTGATTACATTTCTTTGCAGACAAGAACAAATATTGTACATGCTCTTACAGAATAGCTATGGGCTCCGGATTGGGCTTCAGTCAGCCGGCCGTGAGGGCTGAGAATTCACAGCCTTCAGCAGGTGTGCTGGCGCAGAGATGAATCAAAAGACACCACAAGCCAGATAGCAGCTCTCCACTGGTATCAAATAACAAAAACACACAGGACCAATTTGTGGGCATGGCGGCAGCATTCAGATGCTCTCAGATCTAGTCTGCAGGGTTGTAACTGGGACCCATCAAATCTGATTTCACAGGGCCTCCTTTGTGAGTTCTTTACCTTTCTCATTTCTAGGCCTGCTGAAGCACATCATACAGCAGCCTAGATTTTGCAGAGCAGCAAAGGCCATCCATTAGTCAATGCCAAAGAGTAAAGACTGCCAGTGTAATGGAATCATGAGAGCCAAGCAACGGATATAACTGAAGGGTTTTAAACTGAAGTAGACAGGGCTTTATCGCTTCTACTGTAGTTTCCAACTCACCATCAGCTGCTAATGTAGATATAATAAACACCTCAATCAATACCCTGTTTTTCCTTTAAGTTCAAAATGTTGTAAATTAAAAAAATAAAAGATCTAAGTTAAAAAACAGAAAAGGGTTTCCTGAAGACCTCATTAGTGGTCACTGCCCGTCCATACTGAGTCAGCAATTACTGAAAAACCGGATTGCATTTTCAACAAGCAAATTAACAATGCTGCCACAGCACAATGAGAGCAACAGCTAGATGTTGATTACGTGCAACTTCATCAAAATGAGTTGGTTTTTTTTCAAAAAATACAATGGAGAGATAGATTGGTAAGTACTTCTTTGGCCTAAGCATTTTTCTGGCCACCTTTCGTCCAGGTTTTGCTGATGACGTAAACCCTTTTTTATTTGTCAGGAGACTTCTCTTTATCCAGTGGAGGTTTCATAAGCAGATGAATGCCCCTTTATTGCATCATGCTCCGGGTTGTCTATTCACAATAAAACATCAAGAAGAACTCAGATCTCTGCAGGATGATACCAAAACAAGTAAAAAAAAAAAAACTGGAACCCAGAAAAAAAAAAGTATACTACATGAAGAGTCCGCAGACAACAAGGAGCATATTTGCTGGGTGAAAACTCAATTATGAAGCATCGAAAGCAGTTTAGTTCTGATTGTGCTTATTTGATTGCACAGATACGACCAGTTAATACTGCTCCTTAATTCAATTACACCCAATATGATAATGAGACTAGTCTGCTTAAAATGTGAAAATGTGGTTGGGCCGCCTGTGGGAGGGAGAACATCTGCAAGGCTCTGCGCTGATCTTTGTGTGAGAGTAATAAAGGGTGAGAGAGATAACGCCACAGGGAGGATAGTGTGTGGAGAGAGCACTGTGTCAGTGCGTGTGGGACGCAAATGGAAAAGAGGAGATATGTCTTTATAATATAGTGTTGAAAATCCATTCAGTGCTGTCCATCCCTTTCGTTTTTTTATCTGACGGCTGCGGCCCTCTCTCTCTCTCTCTCTCTCTCTCTCTCTCTCTCTCTCTCTCTCTCCCTCCGTCTCTCTGGCTTTGTGACATCTACCAGGTGGCCGGGCCGATAAGTAAGATGCTGAGTGGGTGATTTTAGAGTATTCTTGTGGATCATTCGATCATTCCCTGTGTGAGAGGGAGATTTGTGGGAACCATTTGAATACCAATGTAGCCTATAACTTTCCCCGCACAGGATAAAAGACTCAGAGAGACAAATCTGTAGCCGCACATTCAAATCAGGGAGTAAAAATGACACTGTCATTGAGAAAAAACGTGGCAACCATTTTTCATTTGAGAGGAGTTTTGTGGTGAAAGTGTGTGTATGCTTCAACCAACGCATGTGTGTCAGATTGTCAAAGATACCTTTCTGTGGTGGTGTGCGTGTTAAACTTCTCTCTCAGGATCCATTTTTTTATTGTTCGCACAAACAATTCCATCATCATGAGGAGAGACTGTCCAAAAGCGTGCTCATTTATTTTCCCAGTTTTACGACTCACTGTGTCTTGCCGGTAGACTTTTTATCCCGTCTTTGAGTGTTGAACATTTGGAAAAGGTGTAAACACGTTTGCCTTGGCTTGTCCCTTTGACTTCAAGACACTTCATACAAATGAGTTTTTCAAAGTTGACACAACTTTTTCTGTTTTCTCAGGCTTATGATTAGTTAACGTGTGTGTTTCTGTGTATATATTTTTGTCTTTGGGTTAAATGAGGGTATCAGCAGTTCATTTTGAAGTTTTGGTGGTTTTTTTTGTCCCTTTTATATTTGTTGCTTCCCTTACTTTCTCTAAATTTGTATTTATATGAATCTTCTGTACATGTTTTTTGTTTTCTTGTGCATTCAGTCAGGAGCAATTTTCCTGATTAGATTAGTTATCTAAATAAAAATTGGCAATGTTTTAAAGCAAATTTTAAACATAGTACATTTCCTATTTCAAGCTCCTTTATAATTTTGCTCCACTGCAATCCAGAGATAAATGTTTGACTTTCCATTTCACTTATTTTGACGGATACCGTTACTTATAACTTTTTAGATCCAATATTTACATCATCTTCTAAAATAAATACCTCTATACTTTCACTATTAAATGTGGAATGCGGGACTTTTATTAAGTATTTTTACAGGGTGACTTTGCCCCTTTTACCCAAGTAAAGACTCTAAATTATTCTCTTACCATTATCCTTTTGTAAATGTTTTGCGGCAGTGCCGTCCTGCAGTTTGATCAATTTAGGGACCCAAAGAAGGTAAACACACTTAGAATATACAGAGCCAGCTTATTCTCTTCCACAACAAAATCCAATACCTCAACTCAGGGCTGAAAGTATCTACAGATAAGAAGTGCTGATCCAATACTGCTGCTCTCTTTTTTCTAAATTTAAATCTGTATACCTAATTACTCACTGGAATCATTCCTAATACAGACCCAATGTAATATTCTTTGAGGGCCCTAAATTCCTACCTACACCCATCCTCCTCCGCATCCCAGTCTTTGTGCAGCGCTTGTTTGCTTGATGCCTCATCAACTGAGACAAATTATCGTGTGAAAATGGCGCCGCAATGTCACAGCGTGGGCTGAGTAATTCACCGGTCTGATGCCAAAGAGTGAGAGAGAGGCAGACACAGGGAAGAAGGGAGGAGGGACAGTCTTGCATCAGAAAACACTTAGGAACGCGAGCAGAGTAGATGAAGCAAAGAGATCAATATGGTACAATTATTGTGCACACACTGTAATTGATGAACACGTGGCTTGGGGAGGACTTCCTCTTGACTAAACCTTACAAGCCAATTTCAGCCCAATCGAACCGACTCAATAGGGCCTATTAACCCAAAGTGCTTTTATTTACCTGCGATACGCCTCGTCATTGGTATTGAAGGATGTTTGTATCTTTATTTTTAGCCTCTCTGTAAGTAGCACACAGCATCAAAGTGCTCTAAAGTCCTTCACTATCAAGGGAGATTCCACTGTGTCTATTGCTTTACTACTGACAATACAGCACACTCAGCTCTGCTGCTGTGTATAATCCCTGAAATACCAGCTCTCTCTCTCTCTCAACTCAACCTCTTGGCATGCTTCCTCTGCAGAAAATGTAACATCGAAATAAAAATAGTCCTCAAATTATTCAGCTTCGACTCCGGCTGGGATACTTTAATTAAAACCGTTTGATGTTTTCTCTCAAGCACTTTTGAGTCCCTCCATTGCCGCCTCTGATGTAAGAATAGGACAGAAGTGACCATAAAGGTGATGTGTATGGCTGTGGATGTGTTGGAGCAACTAACTACCTCACTAGAGGGCTTTCACAGCCCCCCTGCCGTGGCCATAAATCCACCCTGTGATTGGAGAGAGGAGGTAATGAGGGGCCTGGTTCACTATGCGGCCAGACACACACACACACACCATGCTTACAGACATCCCCACACACACACACTTCTCCGTAAATAACACCACCGCCGACCCTGACAGCGGTCTGATGATCTTGGTCTGCCACAATCACCTTCCCCCACTAAATCTATCTAATTAACTCCGCAGCAGAAACCGAAGAGTCTCTCCTCCAGTCAATCAGAGGTCTCGGCGGCGTAATAGTTTCTGACAGGAAACAAAATTAACTGAATAAAAATTAAAAGTCCTTTCGCTGTGTGTTCTTGCTTTTCTCTACAGTATTAATTGTTGTTTTCAAAAGTGTTGGGCACGCACAATTGATGGGCCACAGGAAACGGTTTTAGTTTAAGGCAGACAAATGGCTTTTCAGCTCCCTTCAAAACACAACAGCTTGACAGCGTGTCACTTAGCTGGATGTATTCCTGTAATGTGCACAACGCCATGCCGCCTTTGCTTGTTTTTCAAGTGCTCCATTATTGATGTAACAGGCAGATTGAGTGGAAAATGGGAGAAAACGGCATGGCACGATGATAAGTGGATAAGCAAATTGCCTGGTGCCCTTTCACAGGCCTGAAAAGTGCCTCTATGTTCTTTCTTCTTGACTCCAACCAAACCAAATCCAACCTCCGCTGACCTTTTACATGTAGCATCTGAGTAATTGAATGAGAACCTGGATAAAGTTAATTGGCTGTTTCCATGTACTTTGAAAGCTGCTGATAATTAATCAGGGAGAACAAAAGCCACTACATCACCACCTAATTATGGGTGAGCACTTGGCAGGCTCAACACACAGGATCCTCATCGGTGTGTTTCCTCTTTTATCCGCAGCATGTTTGTGTGGGTGTGTGGGTGTGTGTATGCGTGCGTGCGTCTGTTTGTGTGTGCACCATGCAAGCATTTGTTACCTGCAGCTCTGCCTTATTACATTTTGAACAATAGGTTTTGATTACAGCAAGCAAACATTTTTGCGACATATGTCAGATATTTGCAATCATTTCTCACAATCTAATAATTATGGAGGGTCAGCAGATTTCTTCTCCAACTTTTATTCACCAGCTTTTGAGAAAATGCACATTAATAAAGGGCAAGATTGATTGATTACATGCACTCTACAGCCATGTTAGCAGCTCTGTCAGACTGCGTTTAGCTTATTGAGCTAATTACTATTGTGGTATGCTTAAAGCTCGGTTAATGCTTGACAAAGTGTCCCTGGCACAAGGCTGCATGTGCAAAAAGTGACATCCTCACATCTCTTGGGTTGAGCACAAAGGCTCCAGTGGTTAGGTTGCTTGATTGTGCACCTTTGAATATTTGTAACAAAGTATGCACATAGCACATATCATCATGCAGGACTGGCAGAGCAGAATCGCCTCATTGAAAATCTTTATGACCCTTAACTGAAGAACCACAGAGTTGCCACTCTTTATTGTATTTAGCTCTGGTTTTATTTTAGATCAACAGCTTATGTCAACAATATTAAGTTTGTGTGTTTATATTGTGTCTGCAGCGTTTCTGCTCTTTTAACACAGTTCAATCACACTACTAGCATCTCTTGTGTTGTATGTCACAATGCATCCTCAGCACTGATGAGCTGTAAAGGCAGCACGAGTAGCCATGTATCCCTGCTAAATTTTCGCTGACCTCTTGCTTACTCATAGAGTGTTTTGCTTGTTCGCCCCCTTGTGGAAAAACACCATTGTGTCTGCTTGTTGCCTGCGCACCTAATACTCAGCAGTGGCTATCAACTTAGTCATTAGGATTAATTCTCTGGGGATTGTGAATAGCAGAAGGCTAATTAAAATTTATTCCAATACCTCTGATATATGTAGAGTCATTTGCCTAAATGTTCTAAATATATACATGGATTTATTTACAAATAAATTAATATATAAATACAGCATAAAACTAATAATGTGTCCACAAACAACAGCTACTGGTTCAAAATTGACAGCTAATGCTGCAGGTTTCTCAGTCAGGTTAGCACAGCACCCTACACAGGTGGACTCCAGGTGCCTGTGACATCACCTTAGGATGTGGTTATATGTTCAACATAGTACACTTCTAACTACACACAACCATACCTGCTGTATCAGGGACGCTGGGTGTGGCCTGTTCTGAAGCTACTCTTATCTCAACCCAACAGATTTAACTAACTGGATGATATTATGATTGTTGAAATAACACAGGGGTTGTCAAAAACACAGATTTATTTGTTTTATGACTGACTGATATGGTTTTGTGTTTGCACTTCCTGTGAAGACAATTAGAACCACATTTGCCAAAGTCAGATGATCAGACAGGCACTGATCATTTCCCTCCAGCATTCTGAAGAAAAAGAGCCTCCCTGAGGTTCAAATCTAAAATGTAACTTCCTTTCAACATTGCTGTAATTTTCCAGCTGAAACTGGCTCTCGGCAAAAAGAGCAGCGAAGCCTTTTTTGTTGAAAGACAAACACGGATGCAAGCCATTTGAAAAACTGATCAAACTTCTGTGAAAACAAATATGTGCACCCCGAAGTGGTTTGTGTTCGTCTAAAATCAAATGACTCATTCTCAGATGAAAACCTTTTGCCTCAAACATTCCTGTGCCCTGGTTTGGAATAATAGTTATGTCAGTGCAAATAAAGACAAAGGAAAATCACCACAAAGTCCAAAGTTTTTAATAAATAGGGGCCAGCACTATTTAATTTGCAAGCTATTTGAATTAATTATCGCCACTATATTATGATTCTGAAGATGAGAATCATCTCTTTGCTGCCCCTTTGTTGGATAAATAACAGTATTCCTTTTAATTAGAAAATCTCTGTCTTATCTATGAACCAGTTTGTTCCATAATCAATTAATTAATCGTTTTACCATCAGAGACTTTCTTTCCATGTCTGATGTTGTTGTCAACTTTCATTTAATTATTTTATTATGCAGGTCTTTTCCATCTTCCAGATGATAGCAGACAAAGTCACTTAAAAGTGAAGAATGTTTTCCCATCGCCTCGTCTGTTTCTTCTCTCTGCTTTTTTCTGCCCAGCTCCTCTGTGCCTGTGGCATCAGCCTTTTATTAAGGGATGTAATATCCACCATACCATAGGACCAGTATTCCTCAGGGCTTCTTTCTCTCTTTCCTCCACTCTGATTCCCATTTTTTGCTCTCACACACATATATACACACACTCACAGCATGGCAGGAGCTCCATCTTAAAGAAATGAGGGGAGCTGGGGAGCAATTAGATTCAGCTGGAGACTTTTTAATGTGAATTCCTCTCCAACGCAGTGCTGCTTTCCTCTGGAGAAATCTCAAAGTCAAATATAGGATCTTTGATCATTTTCAGCCATATGGCATGGCGAGGCATCGACCAACACGTGTGCATATTAGCGTGAACCCTGACGAAGTCTTCAAGGTCAAACAATGCAAAACTAATTCAAATTGCATGCTTCCCTAGGTGGAGATTCAACCCCAAAAAGTCCGCAATGAGGTCTTACTCCAAGGTTGTTTCCTAAAATGTTTGCAAATGAACTTAGTTGGAAATTGGTGGAGTTATTACATTTAGAAAGTTGATGCTGATGTGACCTTTGAGATGAAGAAGTCAGTAAGTACTTAAATTGGTCTGGAGCGGAGAGAGTCCAGTAATTAAGGCCTAAAGAAGTTGGTTATTAGAAGTTCAGTCCTGAATTCATCTGTTGTCAACGGGCAATTAAAGGATGGAGGCAAGGAGTAAGAGTTAAAGAGGAAGTCAAACTGTCTTTCCTAATTCTGCATCCTTTTTAAAATTTTTCTTTAAACAATATCCTCATATTACCTCACATCGTACCACTACAGTCCATTGGATCATCTACAACCATATGGGTTTATTTTATGATAGTAAATAATACAATACCCATTAGTTTCAACTGCTGTTTTAATGAAGAATTAGACAGTGTATGATGTAAATTAGAGTGGATGCAAATTCATATTAGAGTGGATGCAAATTCATATTAGAGTGGATGCAAATTCAAAATGGTTTTGTTGGTGCAGTTAAGTAAAATCACACATTGTGTTATGTTGATGGATTAGTATGAAATTTAAAACCAAAATGCAGAATTTATCATCACCATGTAGCAGATTTTTAGTCTTACTGATGGATGACTGGATGTTCCTTATCAAAATGCACTTTGAGTGTCTTAGATAGTTCCTGTTTCAAAGTTTTCACGTACACAGGCTTGTACCTTTCAACTAGCTATCAAAAAACAGATATTTTCCACAGCAGTTGTTCCTTTTTTGTACTGATGATGCAACTCAGTTTTTGTAACAGAGCTTCATGTCCCCCCAAGCTGTAGAAGTTTCCAACTGTGAGTCACATAACATTGTGGCAGGAGCTCTCAGAGTCTAAAACTGTGGGCTTCCTCTCAGACAAAGCTTGGAAGAGGATGCTCCCTCACCCTCAGAGTGTGAAGTTCTGTGAAAACCAAGACAGCCTAATATTCCTGTTTAAACGTAAGATGATACAAAACGCATAAAAAGTAGGAACAGAACAGTAAAATTCCCCTGAAACTTACTGCTGTGTCTTTAGTTCATAAGATAAATAAATTAGACTTTTACTTCCACAACCAGTGGCAGCGAAGAAAGTTTCATGAACTTCACAACTGTATTTAACTTCAGTTATAATAAAATAAAGATGATTATTCTAATTCCAATGCCACCAGGGATGAGGATCCGAGTTTGCAACCAGAATTTATGACACTTGAGTTATACAAAAAGTGACTTGAGACTTCAATTGAGTCACATCCTTTAAAAAAAATGAGACTCAACTTAGAGTCAAATTTGGGACTCGTCTGACAAGCTGAATGTCATTGATCCCTTGTGGCCGGGGCACACAGATGACTGACTATACAGTAATGTACAGCAACAACTTCATGCCTTCAGCTGCTATGCCATTTGTCAAAACCTTCAACTGTAATAACTTCCCTATAAAAGGCTCAAACAAAAGAACTGCTACATGCAACGTCTGTCAGCTGTGGTGTTCAAATAAAGGATGTTCCATCGCCCACATCAGCTTTAACAGGCTTCTAAAAACGCACCTAGAAAGGTGAGCCAATTGGTTATGTGAACCCTATGTGAAAATTAATGTGATACACCCAAAAAATATTTTACCACTTCTGTGCTCAATTAATCTATTTACCTTAAAAGTAATTTTCTTTATTTCCAGTAAAGTCACATTAATCTGTATTTAACTACATTACCGTGGTACCAGATTCTGGGACATGTGGCATTAACATTAGCAAACATGTTTACCTCAGCATCAGCTTTCTGACATTAGCTTGAACAAAACTGTTTTTTGTACCAGCCTGTAAACATGTTCATCTCTGTATTAAAGTTTGACATATCAATATATATCATGGGGTTTTGTGCATATTTTTTGTATTTACTACTATTTTTTTGTGTTTTTGATCATTTTAATAATCACCTCAGTGACTTCGATTAACTTTAGCAAGATTAACTTGTCACTTTGTGTAGTAGTCAGCTAATGCAGTTTTGCTAACATTAGCTCACCATGGCTGGGTTTTATCCTCAGTGCTTGGAAGAGCTGCCATAAATCAAAATGACACATCCTGGGAAAGTGATCAGTAAATCTCAGTTCTTGTTGCTGGATAAAGGGTTGAAATTCTATACGTACAGCTATGGCTTCAATTACAAAAGTGATTTTTTTTAGCATAACTTCAAGTTGGCATATGTTGACGTTTACCAACATTGAATGCTGGCTATCACAGACAGCATTTTGAATCAGGGCAACAAACGCAATTTCTTGATTTCAACCAGCGCTCAAACTGGCAACTTTTCATTCTTTTTATTGGACCTGTAGTACCCAGCTCTCACTTTGACTTCCCCTGAGAGCCTGTCTGGGTGTAAAAACAGACAGTGCAAGCAGTGCAGTTGCAGTGGGTCCATGGGTTGGAAAGGGTTGTAAGGAGAGCCCTTCACCAATGTGTCAGGTGGACAATGTGCCTGTGTGAGTGATACAGATTGCCACTGGAGGCGAAGGTCACATGAATGTAGAATTTACAGGGAGTAAACTCTAGGCATGCAGTTCATAAACTAAATAGTTTTACTTTGTACAAACAAGTTCTTTTGCACACGCAGTCCACAGTATTCTATTGAATTATAGCCCATAGAGGAAACCATGCTAAAATCCAGAAAGTATAAAATATAAAATTCTTTCTTTTGGTTTCAGAATATTCTCAAAGGAGAACACAAAGCAACTGTATGCTGCAGCTGTGAAAAAGAGGCAATTTCATTTCAGCTGGACTTAAGATTAGAAGGTGATTAAACAGTTGAGAGTGTTAAAGGAAGCCCACTGTCTAAGATCATGTCTACTGCAGCAGCAGGATAAAGAAATAACAGTGATTGAGACAACCTTATTCAAAATGTCAAGAACTTTAAAACTACACAATAAAAGGCAAAAAAAAGTTTTTTCATGTACTCTAAAGAAATGATTTTTGCTATGTTTTACATTTCAGACTTATATAATAAAAAAAAACTCAAGAGAAAAATACACGACTTGTCAAGAAAAGATTGCAGTGTAAATAATAGACATATAGAGAAGTAAGTCCTGACAGCCAAAATGAAGACATTAAAGTTTATGACAAGAACAGCTTGATAATAATAACAAAGCACTCTTTAAAAAATAGATCTTTTAGAAATCAAGTTCTAACATTTCTTTGAAAAGTACTCCCCCTTATTACTGTCAGAACACTCCGTCAACAGATGTCGACTTTATGTTGCATATGTTTCATGAAGTTTTAAGACCAAGATAAAATAGAGTTATATTTTATTTCTATTCATCTTTTCTGTGAAAGCCTCAAGACAGGATTATATGTTCTTGTTTGGTGGAAATATCAATAGTAATTCTAAGATTAAAAAAATGTGGATGTAATTATAAAAGCTTAGAGAAATGGGGGCATCGCAATTAAAGGGCTTTTAGCATAGTTCAAAATTAGTAAGGTTAAGAACTAGTGAAGGAAAAAGCTCAGTGAGGTTCACTTTTAACTCAACACTATGCACTGATTCTAACCATGGTTAGAGGAAACCTGAACATTTTTACTTAAGTAAAAGTACAAATACTCATATAAATAGTGCAATAAAAATGAAAATTAACTTTTAAAAGTTTGCTTGAGTAAAAGAAAAAATACATGGTTAATATAGAATCCAAAACTACACATTACTTTCTATTTTATTCTTAATGATTCTTTATTTAAGTGCAATGTCATTATTTTTAACATTACTCATGAAAAGGATCATAACTCACGTCAGCCAGCTAACTACATTTTATAAATGCTGTGTGTGGAACTTCAATGAGCTTGGAGAGGTTACAGGAGTGTTTTAAAACAAAGTTCCCACTATTTTAGAGAAGCTCCGCGAACACTTCATCGTGTAACTTGTGTCTTTTTTAAACTTTGGAATAAAGAGTGTGGACAGGGATGGAAGCTGCCGTTTGTTCTGGGTTTGTCTTTATTATCATAACATTGTGGTAAAAGACACACACATACACACACACACACACACATCAAACACACACACATACTTTGGTTTCAGCTAAGTCCAAGTTTATAGGAAACATGGTGATTACTTTAAAAAATGTACATTTTCATTGTGTGTTTGTTTTAAGAATTACAACCCCGTCCTGTTGTTTTAAATGCAGCCATTTAGCCAGTTAAAAATATAGGCATTTGGAGCTCTCCAACAGCAAATGGCCAATAATAAATGACCTGGATCAAACCTAAAATTTGCTAACTAACCATAATAATGTACATATACAGCAACTGTAGTGAGAAATTCATCCATCAGACTGTGCTCACAGGTTTAGCTATCCCCTCTGCTTTGAGTAGAAAAGGATTAATATGGAGACGTGATTGAGTAAAAGATTAAAATGACGAGATCGCAAACTTCCCCAGTCTATTTGAATTGCATTGGAAGGCTCATATGATACAATGTGTTCTCTTTAAAACAATTAAACTCAAATGTTCTCAGAGATCCACTTCCATTTTTCCCTCAGTAGCTTCAAAGCTGGATTAAACTCAGCCCACTTCTCACCATGTTTCGCCTGTCGGCTTGTTCCTGCGCTTCACTGAAGTCATGTATGCTTTAAAATTGATACGGCTTTTACTCTGTGGCCCCATTAAGTTCAGACAGGAAATTTCTCATGTTTCGTGCTCCATTTTATAGACAGTTTTTACTGAATCAGGCCAGCGCATTTCTGAATATAATTACAATTTAAAACACATTTTTGTGGGTTTGAACAAAGTTTAATATGCATGGACTGCTCAGAAAAGGTTCTCTGGGATTCAGAGGTTAGGAAATTAGTATCTGTTGCTTGAAGCGCGTTTTAAATCATACATGCTGTAAATTGTGGAAAAAAGTTAAAGCAAATCTTGAACCGAGTGTTGCTTAACTTGTTCTTCCAGGGAAAGCTGCTCTTTTATTTCTGTATTAATGTCGCCTTTTAATGCTCAAGGTCTGTGTTTATCCCTCAACAACTGAAGTGTTCTTATTCCAGGAAAGTGTTGTCAAGGCCTGCCCTCGTGCATTAATGAAACTGCTGACTTTGGATGTTTGCGAGCACACAGAGAGGTAGCAAGGTTTTAGAAAAATAGAAAAATACTCTGTCTCCCGCTCCGTGGAGACTTAAACTAAATTTACTATCTGCCGTGCGTGCCTCAGAGCTAACCTGCTCCCCCCTCTGAGAGAGGAGAAGGAAGTGAAAAAGAGAGAAAAGAGGTGAGAGACAGAGCCAACCTAATCCTTAACAAGGGAAGTTGAAATAAACTTTTTACCGTGAGTGCTTTTCTAAGTGTGTGTGTGTGTGTGTGTCTGTTCCTCTGCCCTGTCTGACTACCCGGCAGTGCTGCGGCAGCATCAGTGAGACTGTCAGACCCAGACTGCATAGCTGTGACCTGGATAAACCAGCGCAGGAAGAAATCTCACCTCTAGTTAGTCTCAGCAGGACAGAGTCTCACAGTTAGGTGACAGAGAACAACTGCTGCTGCTGCTTCTCACTTAGTGTGAGGATGCAATCGCTCAGCGTGTCGGCGTTTCTCGTCCACGCACTGACCGGGTGGAGTGCTCAGCCTGCGCACACACAAGTACTGTGTTTTAGTACAACTTTGAGCAACTTGTACTTGAGTATTTTCATTTTCTATTACTTTACTGCATTTATTTGATAACTCTAGCCGCAGACTTTCTTTTGCAGGTTTGAATTATTATCACACAGTCATCAATTTTATGAACAAATACATCAAGATGTAATATTGTAGATTATGATAAACTTAATTGATCCCCATGGGTAAATTTACAAGTTACCAAGCAGATAAAGTACATAAAGTAGTTTTATAAACTCCACCTTTACCAGCTTCAAAAGTAAGATAATGTAATGCATAAATTGTTCTAATCCAGGAATTTGATGTATAAATTTACATAAATCTGCATAATATTGAAATGGACCTTTCTTCATGACTAGCAATTTTTCTCTTGGTGTTTTAGGTAAGTAGGCACATGTTTTCATTAAGCCAAAAGCTTCTGGTTTGTAAGTTGTGTCCTTTTAGCTGGCTAACTAATGTAACTTTTAGAGTACTGTGAAAAAAACAAACAAACAAAAATAAAACAGGAAATATTGAAAAATCCAGACTAGACCCTTATGAGTAATCCTCAAAGCCTCCTCTGACCAAGATGTTTAATTTGTTCATGTTTCCCTATAATGTATTAATATTATATATAAAATCGTTAGCAAATAAATACATTAAAAAAAAGAAAAATCAATACAACTGATAATAAGCAGTACATTTTTTTAAATAGTTTTCAAATTTTAAATATTTTTTTTTAAATTTGGTTCATTCATTCATTCATTCATTCATACTATCGCTACTGCAGACTGGCTGCTTATTGAGCTGCAACGTCTCATTTTTCATTTTACAAGTGTTGAATGCACAGTAGGTGACATGTGGTTATGGTGGGTTTGCTGCTGTTTATAGGCATGTTTGACAGAGTGGTGTAACACCCAGTGTAATGAGTTACACAGCTGACTTCGCTGTTCAGTAATTAGTATACCTTTTCAATTTAAAATGTACATTGATTGATTGATTGATCATGTTATCCAAGTAACTTGCTCCACTCTGCCTGAAGATACACACACACACACCTACACACACACAAATGGCCGCCAAGTGTCTCTGAACAGCGGGGCAAACTAGACCACTGGGAGACACACAAAGAAGTGAAAACACGGGGCAGCTAGCCTCCAGAAACCCTGCCTGCTGGAGAGCAGTGAGACAAAAGCCAAAAAAAAATAATAACCCGAAGCCATTTCCCCGGAACCTCCACTGCTATTATCCCAGCATTTTCACGGAAATAGACGTCCTTTCTGCAGGGGAGGACCGTGCAGGAGGGATGGATGAGCCCCCCCACATACACACCTTAAAGCCTAAAAGGCCAGCTACGGTAAATCACGTAAGTGTAGAGGCCATACTCTCTGCCTCCTGCATCGCACATACACACACCAAAATGCACACAAATAGACTGCAGACCGATGCCTCCGTACGGTTCTTTTCTCACCTCTTACAGTAAAAGAATGCCGGCTATCTCCCAGAGGAAAACAGTCAGCTTTCCGGCTTTTATCACCCCATCAGAGCTCATCCTTTTTACAGATAGACAAGATGGCTTAGATACACCCTGCATTTCTAACACTGAGATAAAGACACATGCCTAAATCAGCCTGCAGCATGCATGATATGAATTTATTGACTTACCGGGCCAATTACTGTGCACAGGGATTAGAGAGCGTTACCTTTACTCCCTGGCTTTCACCCTTTGCAAGTTCCCCATCTTTCTCGTATCATTATATCAACCCCCTCTCCCCTTTGGTCTTTTCTGTCATGGAAACGGCCTCACCCCTTCATGTCTCCTTCCCTCGCTTCGTAATCCCCCTGTCTGACCCCACACCTCTCCACCGTCTTCTCCCATCTCTTCCCTCCATTCCACACGACCCTTGACGGCCTCTTTTCGATACCTTTCCCCCGTCTTCTGCCGCTATCCTCATCTCATTTCCCTAAATCTCTTCCCATCTCTCCATGTCTGCTGTGATCTGGGTGACATTTCAACAGTCACGCCTGTCACGTTACACAGAGAGGGGGCTTTGCCCTCCATGCAGGACCCAGGGAACAGGGGTCTTATTAATGTGTGAGTGTATCGCTCATACAAAATCTGGGGGAGTTCTCATTAATGTGCAGCCTTGTATTTGAAAATAAAGCTTTGTAGGGCGAAGTGTGGATTTCATTGAGTATGCAAGAGCAGAAAAAAAAAGAAAAAGAAAACATTGTGACAGAGGGAAGCGAATATGAAAAGAACACCTAATTACATGACAGACTTAGCCTCTGGATCTCTGTGATTGAATAGGGCACCCTTTCCTGATATTACTCCACAAAGCTTTCATAATATCCTCTCTATATCCCTCATGCCCGTCATATTCTTCTTCACAGCTTGTGAATCCTTTGCAGCACTCTGTGTGTCTGTGTGTGTGCCTGTCTCTGTGTGTTTGTGTGTGTGTGTGTTCAGCCACTTTGGCCCCACCAGGACTGCCAATTCTGGGACATGCTTCTTGCTCTGGTCCCCAGCCTTCCCTGGGCTGTCTGCCTGGGTTATATTAGCTCCCAATATATTGGCCCAGCCAATGAGATGAGGTCAGGGTTGTGTGTTGTGTGTCTCTTTTTTTTTTTTTTTTTTTTGTGAGGATCCTCAGGGGGATAACTAGATGTTACTCGCCTAATGCTGTTGCTGTGCAGTGGATCTTACTTTTTTCGGCCACTGGATAACAAGGCTGACTCTCTGCTGGAGGAACTTTCTGCTCTGTCTGGCTAAACAGACAGCGCCTCGGCTATTGCAGACTCTGTGGGCGTTCAGCTGCACTCTGCTGCCTCTCTCCAGAGAGATTCTTCAGCATGATGGTGGATGGTCTGGTGGGTGTGTGGACCAAAAAGGCCTCCACATACATATGCATGTGCGAGTCCTCAGGCCCCTCAGGAGGTCTAGATTGCAATTATTACAGAATTATAGCCTAAGGGAGACAGGTACTTTGAAATGTTAAATATTTTCTTACATAAGTGCATTATATATTCCAGAAGCAAACTTTTATCCCTTGACAGATGGATTATTTCCTCAGAAAGTGGACTTTCCTGCAAATTATTGACAGCTTCCCAGTTTGATCTTGTTCCTACCTATCCCATGGTGCAAAGCATCCAAACATCTGGTGCATTCAGAAATTGGGACGCCAAATGTTGAATCTATACTCTGGCACCCAACTGGGTCAATCCAAAGCACTTGCAGGAATTTAAATTTATACATTGAGTGCATTACCTTCATGTGGAACTCAGCGTTAGCAGGCAACACCGGCTGTACAACAACAAGCCAGCTGTGGCTACAAATAGTACACGTAAATCCAAAGCCTTAGCACACAGACATTTGACAGTTGAGATTTTAACACTGTTTCATCTTCCATTCCCCATATCCGCTATCAGATCACATCTCTCTCTGACATCTTTTGCTGTTTTTCTCTGGAACTGGGGCACTTTCTTGTATAAACAGACTGGCAGATAGGACCTGAACTCAACAAGCCCTTGCTGGAAAATGCAGCAGGGTTTGTTCATTGTGAAAAATATCAAGGTGACTGATCTGTCTCATGAGCGCAGGTCATTTCTGCGGGAATCTTGTTGTTTGGAATTAATTTCAGCACTGGAACTTCTCGTCACTCATGGCTTGTCAGCCTCCGGAGTTATATTTCATCTGTCTTTTGTTCCTCTTTGTGACAAGACATGACATTTTTCCAAACAGGTTTTAATAAAACATTTTGTATCTGCCACAGTAAGGAGGCCACTAAGCCTGAAAAACTGCTAACCTTGTTTTGTGACAGTCTAGCAAAGCTTTGCAGAATATGACAGGGACGATTGCACAAAGAGCCTCAGAGGAAAGCTCTTTATATTTACTCCTCGGAACATTTTTTTCTGCTATTCCACAGATTTCCTTGCCTGCATTTCTTGGCCTCTGCCACCGCTCTATGCTTTTCTATCTTCCACCCCCATCAGGTTTCCTTCTCCTCTTCCTCTGTGAGCCCTATGGTTTGCTGTCAAAGTCACCCTCGCTGGTCTTAGATGAACACTGAATCCTAGATGTCTATGCAACACCAGCGACAACTGAACAAACACTGTTACTTCCCCTGCACAAAGACATCAATTTACCCTGATTTTGGCTTGGCAGTAATGGTCCAGACTGATGGCCAATCAAAAGCGCATCACACCCTCGGAGCGAAAAATAAATTAAAGTCAGCTCATTCATGCATTTCTTTTCAAAACTA
Organism: Ctenochaetus hawaiiensis; assembly: GCA_029783645.1. Lineage (NCBI taxonomy): Eukaryota > Metazoa > Chordata > Actinopteri > Acanthuriformes > Acanthuridae > Ctenochaetus > Ctenochaetus hawaiiensis. Next base: position 17,343,644 of record JAPZDY010000008.1, read on the forward strand.
ATACCTTTTCAGTGATGTGCCATGCTTCCTTCCCCATAAAACACTGTAAAATCAGGGTTGAGGGTCACAATAGATTTCCTCCGGGGGGGGGGCAAAAATGATTCCAAAATATATTTTTGGTCACTGAAAGCACAACACAATCTAATAGCTTTATGGCACTTTCTCCTTCTCTATACAGTTTACTGCATGAAATTTAGAGACTTTGCCAACTTTCTCAGGCTTGGTTTGGTATATTTTTGGGTGGTGTTTTATGAGCCCTGACATCTGTAGCAGTATGGATGTTATCACTCAGTGATAAGGTGTAAGGGATGATGGATGTTATGTGTTTGTTATCCCACTCTGTCTATTTTTAGGGTTTCTTTTATTGTTTTCAGTAGATATTTAGTATTTACATGGTTAACTTTTGATGTCCCTAAAGCATTCATTACTTTCAATCATAACTTAATGACATAATTTATTGATGTAATTTATATACTCAAGCAGCTGCTCTAAATGTTAGTAAATATGTCTACAAACACCACAAGGGGTTGTACAGGATCCACTTCCGCTCATTATAAGCATAACATCAACTCAACCACTGCATATAGTACATTTTATGCAGATGATACCATAGAGCAGTGGTTCCCAAACTTTTTCTGGTATGCCCCCCTTCAGAAGCCAAAAAAAGTTCATGGCCTTCCACCCCACAAATATAATCAATCATTATCAATATTTGACAAAGCAATTAATAAAAAAATGTTGAATTTTAGCGAAATAAAGGTTAGGTTGATAGCATCATCAGTCATATCAATTTAACCTTGTTTCACTCTATATTTCTCCTCTGGTCATCCACACCCCCCCTACAGCGGCTCTGCGCCCCCTCAGGGGGGCCCACCCCCCAGTTTGGGAACCACTGCCATAAAGTGTCTATAGACTATAGATAGATAGTGGAGCAGATGGTCGCTGAACTACCTGCTTTACACATTTATGATCTCTCATCCAACATAATCTTGTTTTAAATGCCAATACAACAACATTATCACATTTCACCAGAAACAGAGTTGAACCCAAATAAAATTCATTTATCCCTACTATTCTGTTTTTTGGATATTGGCAACACACTCACTTTTAAGACTCATGGTGAACACCTGACCATTAAATCACCAGTTAAAATTGGATTTCTGTATAAGACCAAAAATGTTTCTCTTTTACTAATCAACTCATTCATTAATCTTAAGTCTATTGATATTACTGATAGATAGATAGATAGATAGATAGATAGATAGATAGATAGATAGATAGATAGATAGATAGATAGATAGATAG
>JAPZDY010000008.1:17390424-17406090 GCA_029783645.1 Ctenochaetus hawaiiensis
AGGTGAATGCACAGATATTCAGCTGCATGCACTGTGTAACCTCACAGCTAGATGTCACTGAATCCTTCACACTAAACATTTCGCATTTAACTCAAAGCAAAATCCAACCCTCGCAAAGTTGCTAGCATGGCTTTATCAGGGTTTCCACAGGTCCTTAAAAGTCTTGAAACTCTCAAATCCAAAAATCTGAGTTTGGGGGATTTTAACATGTTGTACATTTCTTTTTAGACGAGTATTAAAAATAATGAGATTATTATTATATATTATATTATTATGAGATGATTAAATTGATGTTACTTTTTTAAGTAGCACTATGTGAGTCTTGCTTTTAAATCCACCTTTGGGAAAAAAAAAAAAAAAACTTGTATTAATCACACTGTAATGAAACTAGAAACAAAACCAACATGTCACCACAGAGTGCAGATGCAACCTGTTTAACTTGGTTGGATTTTAATTTGTTGTTGTTTTTATAGGCACAAAACCAGCTAGTATGGTGGGGGTTGGTGTGTGGACTAACATTGTTAACATAGCTAGCCCTCTCTAAGTAAAAAAGTACTCTTTATTAAGGCTGCTCTCAGCAAAGGTAAGATGTTCAATGAGATCTGGCTCAACAACATTATATGTAGTCTGTAGTTGAAGTCTGTTAGAAATGACAAATTTGCATCTTTAACAAGAAGTAACTCAATTTAGAAACTTTGAGTTGAAGGCATGAAGGCATTATCGTCACATGTGAGGACAGAACCACAGAACAGACGCTGGCAAATTCCTTCTGAGTCCCTTCATATCTTTTGTATTTTTTCTGTCAGCACGGATGTCAAAAAGGTCTTAAATTACATTCATAAAGATCTTAAAAAGGTCTTTAAAAGTCTTAAATTTGACATTTTAAACCCTGCGTATACTCTGCAAACACTCTGGTTCACCAAACTGTCACCTCTTCCTTCTTAACCTCCCTGTGACACTCAGGTATATTGCCTTACTATTATCTTGAGCCACCTGCCACTATTGTTATATACACAATGAAATATGCAGGCTGTGATTTGATCCCGTATATCCCTGTGCAGATTAGGGCAGTGTCAGTACAGGATTACCCTGGTAATTCATGTAATGCAGCTTCGCCACAGTTAATTTCCCTGTGGATGAGCGCAGAGAGTTGAGTTATACACCAGTGTGCGCTCCCCAAACTACACTGTATCATTCCCTCACAGTTCTTCATTTCCTCAACATGTTTGGTATGCAAAAGACACGGCTTGGGTTTTCTGTCTTAACGGCCTGTCGAGTATTTATTATGGGCATACGGCTCCACTGATTGAGGTGTGGAGTCGTCTTTCCATTGAGCAGCGAGCTGCTGAATGCAAATGGCATATTTGTAATCATCAGGCAATCATCGTGCAGTCGAAGTTCCAATCATCATTGTCATCTGGCTTCTCTCTTAAAGCCGTGGTGTTACAATGAGAAAGAAGCGATGGATAAAAATCAAAAACGAGGTAGTGGTAAAATGCGGCCAGTGAGAGAAGCCTGTCGTAACTCTGTGTTCAACTTAAAGCTGAGCTGATTAGCGGGCAGTCAAAAGCACATGGTGAAGCTAACCCCTAAGGAGCTGGGTGTTTGTGGTGGGGAGGCCATGGGATAAGCTGAAATCCCCTGTAATTATCACTCCCTGTGGAAATTAAGGCTGACCTTTCTAAGTAGAGCTGCTAATAGAATTCAGGGGAGGAATAACTCACTCACATATTCACCCGCGGAATGTCCCGTCAGCAATATTACAGCTGATTTAAGGCAAGACGTGAGGTTGGAAAAGGTCTTCTCTGAGTTTTTCCTCTGACTTGATAAAATGTCTTCGCTGTGACTTAGTAAAATTGCACGAGGAGGTGAGGGGAATATCTATGAAAATGTGAAATGAGAAAATGTATCGAAAAAGGCTAAAAAAAACATACAGTATATATATATCTAATGAAGACACTTTAACAAGCGACTGCCATTTTGGCATTGGTGAAATTGCCACCCATGCATTTTATTGCAAGTGTCTCATTGAGGCACTTTCCAGATAATCATTTGACAAGCTGCAGCAGCCCTATTAGCCCTCCAATCTTTTAATTGGCCGTAGCAGAGTGTATGGGAGAGATGTTTCTGCTAGGTCCACTCTGTGTGAAAATGAATTCTTAATTTGGAGAAAGTGTCCTTTTTTTAACTCACACACAACCACGCAAAGTGCACGAATCTGTGTAAACCTGCATGCAATCGAGCACAACATATCCACACACACGCTGTTAGAACACACACACACCCACATTAATATACTTACACAGACCTAGAAAAGGCTTACAGAGTATTTTTGCCCCTGGCGTCCATAATTCTCCGCTGATTACACTGAGTTTGGTTTAATGGAAGCCCCAATAACCCAGGCTGCAGAACACACCACCATCACACACACACACACACACACACAGAAATATACACACACACACACACACACATACAGATTGGGAAGCTGCTGTCAGAGAGAGACAGAAAGAGGACGGAGAGATTAAATTCTGCCGAGAGTTTTTTGTCTGTGAGATTGGTTCTTAACGTCCCCGGCTCCCTTCACACTCCCTATTAGTGAAGTGAGGAAGAGCGAGGACGGGGGGGAGGGCTGGAAAAAAATAGGATACTTCAACAGAGACAGCACTCGGAGGATACTTAACAACGTTATTAATCCATTAATCCTTGTTTGACATTTGCCAATGTATCACCCCTGATTGCTCTTTTCTTTTAGAGCTGCGGGCTACAGTAGGTATGTGTATGAGTTTGTACATCTTCTTTTTTTTTCCTTATTAGCTTTTCCACTGCCCTTGCAAGGATGGAAAGATGATGAAATCACACCAAAGTAAGAACATTAAGTTTGTATCTAACTGCACAGTGTTAAAGACTGATGCAATAAATTGTTTCAGCCGCTCTTTGGCTCGTTGTAGACGCTGAAATCAGCCTCCTGCTTAACACTTCATCAGTTAATAATATTATCTCAGTGCAGAGAAAATGACAGCCTAATGGCAGCAGGTGTAGAGCTAAATGGTGAGTAATTTAAAAGGTGCGTACAAATCTTTTTAGCATTTGTAAGAAGTAAAATAGTCATGTGAATATCAAATACACTGTTGTTATTTACTTGGAACCCTTTCTTCCAGTTGCTCACCTGAATTCACATTGTGATAGTATAGTATTTTATTTATATAACAGTAGTACCAAAGGATTTTTGGTCACATAAGGGCAAGGGAACAAGGTGCAAACACAACCTATTATCACATGTCATGTTATCACCTCTAAACTGCACATATCAGACAGCAGTGGCCTTTTTTTACCAGCAGACAAGAAGCAACACAAGCACTGACTTGGCCAAATTAGTAACTATAATGCAGATTCCTTTCAGTGTTATTTAGGGTTTCTCCAACTCTTGAGTTGAAAATGTGGTTCTTCTGCTGCTAAATTCTCCACTTTGTTCCCTTGCTGGTGTCTGTGTATGAAAAATGTGACACTGTCTGTAAAAATCAACACCATTTTTATGTGGCTTTCAGCTCTCGTTTCTCAGATGGATTGGGTGAAACTGGGATGACTCCCCAGGGTCATATAACTGCACCCCCCAATTGTTATGTATTCACTAATGTTAAAATTAAGTTAGGATTTCTGTAAACCAAATCGCAACGAGGTGTCAGCAAGTTTAATGCATGCTACCACAGACAGCTGGCATTTTTCATATCTGCAGCAGAGGCGAAGATTGAGAACTGTCATTTGGAACTGCAATTTAACTTCTGTGTATTTGAAATTTATCTTCTGGCTTAACTTGATGTGAGTGACAATGGACGAACGGAGAAAATATCCATAGAAACATCTCACAGCACTCTTGCAGCACAATCTACCTTTAAACTCTTCATGTTTTTGAAACTGGCTGGATTATACGAACCATATTTATCATGCTCAGTTTATTTTTTTCTCTTTTAACTTGAACATATTTGCGTATTTTAATGACATCAAGCTCCTGTTCCTACGATGGGTGAGTCACTACTGGAACAAGTATCTGCCAAATGTATGCAGTATCTTGTAACTAATCCAACAGTCTTTTTTCTATGATCCTAGGAAGCCAGGACACATGTATGCTTAAAGTATGCATAAAGTATGTACTCTTCAGTGATTAATGTCAGTAATGGTTAATATTTAAAAAGGTACCATGTTCTGCATGTGGTCACACTGTATTTCCTTCAATGCTTTTACTCTCAGTCCACCATGCATACGACTTTCCACATTTATTCGACGTGTTTTTCCCTGAAGCCCAGTGTAATTTGTTTGTCACAGTCACACAGTGTTTGTCACAGTCGGCTGTAAAATATAATGATGTTTAGAGGCAGAATGTTGCAAGGCTCATCACACACACATTCTTTGCCTTTTTTTTTCTAATTGGGTCCAAAAATGAAACAAAAAGCCAACATTTAAATCGGAAAAGAAGAATCCTGCTACTCCAGGATGTGTCGCTGGTCGAGGCTGTGGGTGTGACCTGTCTGCTGCTGTTATGTGTTTCAGTCTGGGCTCTCGTTGTTAGAGTGGAAAATAATCAGGGCTGTGTGTGTGTGTATGTGTGTGTTTCAGAGGTTTGTGTGCTTTAGAAAATAGAAAATTGAAAGCTCTGTTGTAATCTTGAGCCCTATCAACTCTTAATCCATGTCCTGATATCGGAAGCCCAACACACACGTGCCGACACGCACGCACACACAGCTGAAAGCGCACAACTTGGCTCCTTTCTCTCACCTACTGTTCCCTAAATCCCTGAACTGTCATCTCTCTGTCTCACACACTCACACACACACACACAGAGTGCAGAAAAAGACAGCTTAGTGACGGTGTTTGGTTTCGTTATCAGCATCGCCTCTGTTTCGGGGATGACAGGTCAAAGGTGCTGAATTTAGAAAGCTCAGATTCCACATGAGCCGACACACTCGTACATACACATTCACACACTTGATCTTTGGCGTCTCTTGTGATTGGTGTTGGAGCGTTGACAGTAAAAGGGCGAGGCATTAGATACGAATGAGCAGGGAAAATAATCACAGCACTGTCAGAGCTCACTGGCAAGTGAGCGAGCTGATTGCCATACAAGCAATTTACTTGTTTGATTGACTGACACAAAATGGCTGCCGGGCCGTGATTGAATTCCAGCTTGTCTAGAGGCCAGATATCGCGCGGATGCAATAAGCATAATAATGCAGACATGATCGATCCATCAAATGATTTTCTTTATTACAAATGAGTTTTCATAATATTTACAACTCTCACACTGCCGTCCAAAGGGACCCCTGAGATCCAATCACACACTTATTATCAGTGTCTTTCATTGGGGACGCACACTGAGGGCCCTTGGACTGCTACATGACTGTTCTTTGTTTGTGATTTATTTAATTGAAGTCAGTTTAACATCGGCACCACTGGGGCTTTGATTCTCTTTGATCTGCGCCATTAAAAACAGCCCCATGCATTATGTAGAGCCTGTTTGGTGTGTAAACGATGTTTAAGAAAGCTAATAATTGCTCTGTCTGTCTCATATATCATCATTTATTCATGGGAGATGTGAGAATTGCAACATGGGGGGGCCTTGTATTTTTTCTTTCTTCTGATTTATTAACCACCTAGTAGAGCCTAATTAGAGAACTTTCCAGAATAGTTGCAAAACAGAAACACAACTTTGACTTCCTCCTCTCCCGTTCCCTCGTTCACGTCGCTGACACAGCTGAAAAGAGCTCATTTGTGCTGATATTAGACAGCGCTGAGCGATCAGATGACAAGTTGTTGATGTGTTGGGACGTCGAAAAAGTAAACAGAAAAAATCTGAATGTATAATGTTGTCCAATTAGTTCCAATTATTGCATACTGTCATATATTTGTCTTAACTTGCAGGTTTGGATTTGATAGAAGCTGCGTGACACTCTGAAATGTGTCGGAGGCTTGTGATTGCCCAGAAGAGCACTGCTGGATTCATCAGCAGGCATCTGGTCATAAATGAAGATGTGGGCACCGGAGGGAAGAACATTTTCAGAGGAGTGAGGTGAGCACGTCTTCTTTTTCAACATTTGATCCATGTGTAATTATTTTTTAAGATGGGTTGATTCTGATCATTGACAGACGCTCACTTTTGAAGTCAACAGAAATTGCTCAGAAATCATCATGGGTGTATACAGTGTATTTAATGTTTTTTTGACTTAGACAGTTAAAAGTTTTTCTATCATGATCCGTAACCCCTACACTGCTGTTTTCCAGGGATCATGTAATTCGGTACTTGAAGTTGATATCTGTGTAAATGGGCACAAAAAAGTGCTCGTATCTAATTAAGATTTTGTGTGTTACAGTTTGACTCAGCCTGGAATCTGCTTGTTAATTACTAGTGTGACAATGTCATTGTTGTGACTTGAGCCATGAAGTTAGTGCCGAGGTTACAAGACTAATTGGTGCTTTGAATTTTTGCAAAACTGGATATTTGCTGTCAGCTCATGTGGATCAAATGAAGAGATGCAGCTAATGCTAGCTGGCTTACCTCCGCTCAATGTGAGAAAAACAGTGTGTGGAAGCTGCCCAGCAGTTATTGAAATAGTATGAACCAACAGTAATTAATGTAAGTAACTATAAGGAAGTCACTAGTTAGCAAGTCAGTTCAAATAAGAAGCATTGTTAAGATGGAATCATTGCTAACAGAAGCATGCTAGGCTAGCTTTCACTCTATAAAGGAGTTAGATGGACCAGCATCAATATTGATGTTGTGAAGGGACTGATAGCTTAAATTGCTAATGGTACACAGGCAAAGCTACCCATATCTAAAGGGTCCCGTAATACACACAACATAGTTTTATTCTACTTTTGAAAAATGAGTAACATTTGAGTTTTATTACCTTATACAAAGGGACTAGATTGATTTTGAGTCAGAAGGAATAATTAAATCTCAAAGTATCTGTTGGTCCCCAGTGATGAAGAGTGAAATGAAGCACCTCCCATCTGGTTTTTAGCTTGCGTAGGAGACATTTTCATATTCCGAGTGGCTACGCTTCCGCTACAGCGCCTGCTAACACTCTGTGCCCTGAGTAGCAAACGATGATAAATTGAGCCTTGACCTTGTCCTCTCTGCGAGCCTCTTCACTGTAATGAGAGATGCTCCACTACGCAAATGCCAGTAATTACACACACACACACTCATGCACACGCACACATACATACACACATGCATGTGTGCACACACCATCAAACTCAAAGCTTTAATTATTCACAACCAAAACCCAAAATAGAATCAAGGATAAAATATCTATTTTTACTCCAAAGTCGACTGCTCTTTCTGAGCCGTTTCCCACAATGCACCGAAATCTGTCATCAGCAGCGATCATTAGGGCCGCTTCAGAGAGGCTTCTCGAAAAGAGAAGACTGTTAGCACATGTAAACACCCTGCACACAGAGGGATCTATCCAAAGACAATGTCAGACTGTGTTGACAGAGCTTTTGTTCATACCTTTGTCCTGGTAACACGGTAAAAAAGAGAGCTGCTACGTGGGCGCCATTTCATGTTGCAGGCGTTGTAAGTGTAACTTGTAGGCTTTTGGTCTCTGACAGCTTGTGTAGATGAAGAGGATCGCTCTCTGATTATATTGACAACCCCGAGGCATCATTAAAGCAATGTCTTTGTGTCGTAAATAAACATCTGGCAGACGTACATGAGACAGAAAGGGAGAAGGGAGACAGGAAGAAGCGGATGAAGACTCATGACAGCCAGGACGGGATGGAAAAAAAACATATCTGCAAGTTTTGTTGGGTGTTTTTTTTTTTAGCTAAAGCATCACAACTGTTTTTCTGCTGTTTACATTGAAAAACAAACATATCATCAAGATGCACTTCCTAGCTGAAATCAGGTTAGTAACACTACATTCAGATCACAGATTGTTCTCAATGCCACTGTGGTATGTGGTGCAATCGATGCTTGTCTCAGTGATTACATGATTAATCAAGCCAACCAAGAGTTGCTATAATGATCCCATCCAACTACAGCCATGTTTCAAACCGATAATGAACCACTCATTTGAGCTAATTTGCTATGGGAATCTAGTAATCTTCCCCTTGAGTTGAGTTGGAAAATGAGCCATCGTAATCTTCTTATTGAGTTCACTGTGTTTGTTTGTTTGTTTGTGTGTGCGTTGGTGTGTGTGTGTGTGTGTGTGTGTGTGTGTGAGTCAATGCAAGTCAGCACATTTTCCTCTCCTGTGAAAAGTAAGGCTACAGGCTGCATGGAAGTGTGATTTCATTCTATTTGAATAATAATAGTACCTTTATTTATCTTAAGTTTGAAAAGTTGAGGTGTACATATTGCTGCTCAGTATTTCATTTGTGGACGATCATGGCAAAAAACACCTCAGTGATCTTGGACTTCCCAGTTAATTATTCATCCAAATCACAATTTAAATTTCTAACAATTAAATGAACTTGCGTTAAAAATGTTCCACTCATAGAAAACTCTGCTTCATACAAAATCAGTCTCTTTCCGGACTAACACTCAGCCACTAGGGGGCGAGGCGTTTAGATAACATCATTACAGTTTAGGGGACATGCTGCTGTGTGCACACCTTGCAGAGGCAGCACAAAGTAAGAGAGAAACAGCAGGAATCAAAAGGCTGAAAGCAAAGCGCTGGTACTCCAGAACAGATTATCATCAGCTGTTTTGAAATATGTCTCATTAAAGGAATAATTTTTAGCAAGAACGAAACAAATACAAAGAGTGCTTATGCCACAAAGCAACCAACTAACTTGTTCAACCAGCTGAAGAAACACAGCAAACTGCAGTGGGATGAATGCATAAATGCCAGGAAGAATAACCTTTTATCCTAAAGTGACTTCACTTAATCCCCCAAAAAGCAGTGCTTTGTTGTCTGAATTTTGCATAAAAGTTTTAGTACGATTTTATTTATGTTCTTGTTTTTCTCAAAGATGCACTGTGAAGAAACTACCTGTCTTATTTTGGTACAGACTAGCAAAGCTACAAGCTGTAGACTCACAGTCTTGTTTTTCAGCTGGGTTAAAAAAATCATAAGCTTATATAAAAATATGTATCCAATTATAAATTTAAAAATATATTTTGCTATTGCATGAGTGCATTCTTCCAAGCTGTTGAATATCTCAGCAGTAAATGGAGTTTAGGTCTCAGGGTCTAAAAAAAGCAATGATACAATCAGGCTGCTTGTTTTGCTGATAAAAGAGCAATAAAATGACTTATAGGCAAATAAATCAGTGTAAGATTGGTTCATCTTAGTAGTGTGAGTGTATCAGCCTTTTCCTGTAATGCTGCAAGTCATAGGTTATGAAGGTAAAATTAAATTTATAGCAAAAAGTAAGAAGTCAAGACATTTTAGATAATAAAATGTGGGATAACATAATTCTGGTCTGGGGTTGAACAATGCTATTAAAGGGGTTAAAACACACACACACACACACACACACACACACACACACACACACACACTGTACACACTGTTGTTGTTTGTAGCCTGAAGAAAAAAAACAGCACCTATGTCTTTCATTTACTTTGTTTCTATGTCTGATCACCAATTCTAGGACTTCCAGCTGTGTTTTCAAGAGATAGTGCAGCTAATGAAAGACAAATTATGTGGAGATTCAAAAGATTTTCCAGCAATGACCTCATTCTGCTACAGTTGCTTAGATGTAAGTAAGCACATCCATATAAGTAACTGAGCACACACTCACTGTTGTGGTAATGACAGAATAAGGCATGTAGTGATTATGGAAACAGATTTGAGAATTTTGGCTCTTGCTGTAGTTGTTTTGTTGTATAGATCAGTGTAACATATAGAGAGGAATTTCCTGAAACATGGTTCACTGTCTCACATAATGCATGTGGACCACAGGTGTCATCTGGTGAGTGTTGGGGTGATAAGGTATATGATTTAAATCATTTTTATACTCAAACTTGTAATGAGTCCTTGTTTTCTGTATGGAAACATCTGCATCACGGATAATGTAACTACACCTTATTACTGTAATATTCTTCTTTAATTTTTCATATCTTCTTGTGTAATCCACTGTATATGTCTGTTTGTAAATCTTCAGGGTCTTAGAAAGTGTTTTAGGAATGTTTAAGATCCATATTGTAAAAATGCATTAATGCCTCATCAAACTTCCAAATTTCTTGCATTCCCTACATGCTGTGAACTGACCTGCATAATGGTGATAATTACAGAAGGCCTGTTTTTACATGAAATCACTACAAACGCCGATGAACAATGAAGATGAGGATTATTATGATGATGATGACGATGAGTGGCACTTGTAAATAATGATGCTGTGGGGCTGACAGCGTGGGCGACATTGACGATGATGAGCGGGAAGTGGATGAAAATCAATAAAACGTCCCTGACAACAGCTGCAGGTGATATCTTGAGTTTTTTCAGCCGGCGGCAGCACTTCCACTGCTCTCCCTTTCTTAGCACCACGCTCTCATCTCCCAATCTGCAGACGAGGGGAATTGTCCCATCACTTCTGCTGAGTGGGCAGCCATTTCAAAGTATCAATTGGACACGTACGTGTCAGAGGGAAGTTTTTGCTGCCAAAGCAGCACCTTTCAGAACATATGAGCCCTCCCAAATGAATGAATCTCCCCCTCTGTCTTCCCTTTCCCATTTTTCGCCCGTCTCGTTCTTTTTCTTTTTTATTTCTCCACGCCATAGAGGAAGGAGGAGTGCTACTGCGAACAGTTTGAATGATGAGAGAGATAAGTGGCAGAGATGCTTTGGAAGAGGGGACTCGGCGCTGGCGGAACAGTTCGTGTATGTGTGTGAGTTTATATAGGTGTGTGTTGGGGGGCAGAGGCGTGGGGAGGGGGGGAAGATGAAAGACTGAAGGTGACAGATGTCAGTAGCCTGGCGATGAGGAACATGATAAGCAGTCTTCCTGTCATTCAGATGTACAGACCATGACATCAATCTAGTGTGCAGCTCAAACCGCGCCGCTGTTTGTACAAGAAGAGTCCAGTCTGTCTGCTTAAAAAACTAAAAAGAGACAAACATGAGCCAATCCCAGACTCGCCTGCCTCACTCTGGAAATAAACTTTTCAAAGGGCTTTTCTTTGCTTGGATATTTTCTTCTTCACAGGCGTTTTTTTCCACATTTATCTCAGCAAAAGAAAAAAAAACCTCCAGAAAGAGCCATGGAGATAAATGAATTCAAAAGGAACCTTGTTGAGCATTCTTTCTCCATGACTGGAAGATTAGGAGGTCAGGCCCTGTTCATTTGAGCTCCTTTCTGTTTCTGCTGAGGCAGGATAGCGTGGTGCCTGTGTCAAATTAATCATCAGGAACACACGGAGCAAAATGTGACATTTAGAAGAGTTTTTTTATGCTCACGCAACAGAAAGTGATGTGGATTATGGAGAAGTGCATCACAATATTGAGGTTTTATTGAGCAGCATTATTTCCAGTGACAGCCACCATGCCGGCATTAGCATTAAGCCTTTATGCATGAATGTCAGATATGATAATATTGTCATTTGAGTAAATCAATATGTTTAACAGTGTGTGACATGAATTTAAGTAAAAGTTTAATTATGGCTGCTGTGTAAAATCAAACAAAAGCAGGGAGCAAATCAGGAGCCTTTACTGAACAGTGTCATCAAAATGCTGGAAATTGATTTCCTCATATGAGAGAGAATGTAATTTTGACAATAAATCAAAGCTATCATATTATTTGTCTGTAGTTCAGTGATTCTGACTCACACTCTGCTAAGAAAAAGGATGGCATGTCACAGGTCTAATGTAGGTAATAAATAATTTTTGAACCAATCATTCATGGACTCTAAGCAGTCTGTGAGAGTGATGGTGCAGTGAGTTGCTTTCTATTATAGAAAATTGGATAATGTCACACCTCTCAAATAAAGAGTGGTCAAAATCGAACTTAAGAAAAATATTCTCAGATTCCAAATATAAAGTTAATATTTGCAGAGAAACCCTTGAATGCTATGAAATATAAGGATCATACTTTAAGCAATAAAACTTAAACAATAGAACTTTCTAGACTTTAATAATAATACTTTTTTTTTATTAGATTCCCAAAGTGATCTGGGATTACATTCCGAGATTCCAAAAAATTCCCCAAAATATTCTGTCGTCCAAAAGCAAAACTTACAGAACATGGTTATAACCCAGCTGGCTAGAGTTGAATGGTCGAGTGAACAAAGAGTTTGATTTCAGCACTTGTTAACACGGTTTGCATCCAAACTTTACTGAAGAAAAAGAACAGTTGCATTGCAAGTTAACAAAATTAATAGATTTTTCAAAACTTTGGACTTGCGTCAATGACAGCTGATTTGTTTTGACTCCTACAATACCAGCATACGATAACTACAACAACTTTGAAGTAAGGAAAACGTGGTTTAGACAGCAGCTGGTCAAAGTTAAAGTGTGGTGGAGGTTCAGCATGAAAACACCTCACTAAGTTAATAGTAAGACATTTGGGGAAATACCCTTGTTCCCTTTCTACAGCATAAGATAAATATCACTCTCATATGTGTCCCTGAACTGCAGTCAGCATCTGGTTAGTCTTGGCTTAAAAAGGTTGTATATATACTGGCTAGGGTGACCAGATGTCCCCATTTCTTGGGGACATTCCCCGTTTTGGTGGCGTGTCTCTGGCAGAAGCTGTCCTGGAAATGTCCTTGAATTTTAATATGTGGTAAAAAAAAATACCAGGCAAAGCAAATAAGCAAATCACAATTAACATGTCTGGAAAGACTGTGGAGTCGAGTTGACATTTAAATTGCATGTTAAGTTAATTAGTAAGTAACCAATTTTATCAGCCCATCTGCATAACTCTTACCATGGTCAAAATACCTGAAACCACAGGCGTCCCTTTAATTTTTTCTTTCTTTAATAATATTTCAGTGGTTTATTGACAACTGCAATGTCTGATTTTTTTCATTTCCGAAATCTGGTCACAAAACCGTCGAAAGAATGTTTTTTTTTTAGCCAAGTATACAGAGGAGACACTGACAGAGAGGAAACAAAAGTGACTGACCACATCAGGAGAGTAAATATTAGATGTTTGCAAAAGCTTCTCAAATTAAAGGACTGAAAGACAGACACAGATGTTTCCGTCTTTCTGTTGGAATAGTACGTGATATTCACTGACCTGCTAAGTTGTGTGTCTTTTGTTGTTGACTTGCTTGCCTTTGATGTAAAGTGAGTCAGCCAATTTTGACAGAGTTGTGGCCAGTGAAAGTTATACCCAGGTGTTAGCAGCATGTTGTCTTCGGTTCACGCTGCTGTTCTGAGTTTTCTGCAGTTCTTGTGCAAAATTTAACTGACACTTCAAGTTTTTTAGGACGTAATCAGTGCTCTAGGTGGGCTGCTACTTACTGGTACAGAGTATCGACACTTCCACATTTTACCCCTTGACTCAGTGTTTTCTTGTGTTTTTTTTTTCTAGTTACTTTCCAGTTTCCAGTACTCCATAATGCCCCCCCCATATGTCAGAGTCTTCAATCAGAAGGCTGGATCATCAATTTCAAACATCTCTTTGCACGACTGGTAAAATTAAGGAAATTTGTTTCTTACTTCCTGGTTACGATATAATGATTCTGAGTGGCAGCAGATTTTTTAAATGGCGGCAGATTATGCAGATGCCAGACTTCAAACAAGCCCTCTTTCACTCAGGGCACAACACGCGGCGCACAGAACTGTCTGCTTTCAATAGCCAGCTGCTTTTCATGTGGGTTAAGATAAAACTCATGATGAAACAAAGCAGTTTGCTCAAGTTTGTGACAGATAGACGTCGTGAGTAGCAGGAGGAAGAGAACACTTGCTCACAGACCCGTAGGGGTTTATGAGAGCTGCAGCTTGCTTGCCTTGGTCAAACACCTTTACAAGAAATTAAATACAGATCACCAGCACACTCGTTTTCATTGCTGTGGAAGATGCAGAGTGTGAAGTATTTGCATAGCAGCAGAGGAAGAGGTCATCAGCAAACACTGCTTGTCCAGGTGCTCGACGCATGCCTCAGTTACATATTTCCTTGAATGAATCGTCTTCCACAGACCCTCATCACCCAGCTCATACCAGATAAATAAAGACTGAAAGAGTCTTTTCAGCTGGATAAATCAAAGCATCAGTGATAACATACAGACTGCACTCTTTCCACCTGCTCTTCTCTCCTTTGTAAGAGAGCTGACTGAATTGTTGGACTAATGAAATAATCTCAGTGTTCGACACCAAGCTGCACATCTCCTGCTGTAATCATCGAAAGTGAGCTCATTTACAATTTCACACTGTCGCCTATTTCCTGCTTCAATATTAACAATATCAAGGTTTTATTGGCAATAGCTTTTGCTTGGTGTACAATTGGATTTTACACAGATGTTGCTGCGTTAGCCACATGTTTGTGTGTGTGTGTATGTGTGAGTGGTTGAAGTGGCTGCTGAGCCATTTTTTAACAATACTGGGGACGTTGGTGCTGGTGTTTCTAATATTCATACACTTGATAAATGACCCCCCCATCCCCCACTAAACTCCAGTCTCCTGTATTGAGATAAAGATTTCACTTTTCCAGTATTTGTGAGTTTAAATGGGTAATTTTTGGACTGACAACTAAACTGTACAAATCATTGGCACAATTGAAAGCAGCATTAACCTCTATTAGTTTTTTTTGGAGGCCCAAAATGCAAGAGTAAATATCTACTTACAAAATGAATCATTTCATTGTTTTTCATTTGTGTTTTGCTTGTGGAGAGCATCTGTGCATCCTTCTGGGTTGGCCCAGGCGAACACATTGAGAACAGACTCGATCGAAAAAAAGGGTCCTGCATCACACCGTAATGTCTTCCCTCCTGGGCCAAGCCAATGAACCAAGAAGCTGCTGAAGTGCATTTTTCTCATAGAGGGAGCAGATATCCTGCACGGCACTATAGATTTTCACTGTTGCTTCTTCATCCTCCTCCTCTGTTCTCGATCGATTCGGGCAAGAATGTGTCCTGGAGGCATGTGAGATCGTACAGAGGATGCTGCACACTATATGTCAAGCCATCTGTACAGGACAAGGAACAACTGTTATTCAGCCAGGACCCTCTTACTCGCAAAACAGCCACACGTGCACAATTTCTCTCTTTTCCTCATATTATTTGTTATTCTCTCTCACACAAATGTGCTCTAAATCTCATCTCCTCCCACAATAAATGTATACATACACCTCGTAATATCTCTTAGGCAGTAATTTTCCTGTACCATAAAATGAGTCATTTGTCTCCTCTATATTTCTCCTCTCTCCCCCTTTTCTCTCTCTCTCTCTCAGCCAGTGAGGAAGGAGGAGCGAGCTGCAAGAACACTGCTGCTGAGATTAAAACCTGATGGAGGGTGTCTGAGCAATGCATGTGTGTTGAGGTGAGTGAGTGTTTGTGCGGCGAAAAAAGAAAAGAAAGAAAGACAGAAGTATAGAGGAGGGGGAGAGGGGATTAAACCTGTATCTTGGGGTCTCTTTTTCGATGTCAGGGGGGCACTGGGGAGGTGGAGTGCTAGTGCTGACAGGGCAGTCTCACTCTTGCATGATACGGACACACACACACACACACCCACACGCAGACACACACTCAACACACTCAACACATATTACACACGCAGA
>JAPZDY010000008.1:17414160-17427014 GCA_029783645.1 Ctenochaetus hawaiiensis
TCTGTTTGGCCACGGATTGCTCAGGGCGATGGAATACCAATGCCTCAACACACACTTTTACACACATGCCTGCACCCGGAGCCTCTCACATTTTTTTTAAAAATGACACAACCACACGCATGCAATAGGGCAAACAAAGTTGCCACTTTTGGCCAAAGTGCATGTTTGTTATGCACGCACAAACACCAACACTCACATGTTGACTGATAACTTGTGAAGGCTCTCTCGAAAGCACTTTGCATTTTAGCTAAGAGGGTCATTGTGGACCCCGGAGAATCATCTGTTTATCTCGAGTCCTTTAACTCTTATTGACAAGCTCACGGGCCCTAGAGGGCACTCATAAACACATGCAGCAGGAAACACACACACGTACACGTTTAAGCTCACACAGGCAGTGCAGACATTACAGTGAAGTCACAATGTTGAAGTGGAGTCGTCTGTGTCAGGCCTAAACTGGCCTTTGAATATGCTAATGATTCAGCTGGAAGCAATTTAGATATGTAGGGAGCATTAATGTGAAGTACCTCATCCTCTAACCAGGCAGCCATGCTTAGAGTGACACAATTACACTTATCACACAGACTTTACGGCACAACTCACAGACACATGCACACACACTGAAAGCCACATTCGGAGAGATTGCCATTCAGCCTGTCAAACCGACGGCTCTCACCATGGAACACTTCGGCTAAATGAGCTTAAGTGGATGAGAGATGCAACAGAGGGGAAGGAAGAATGATCCTTCTGTAGCGTGATTATCCTGTAAGAGGGTTGGAGAATTGGTGGGAAAACGGCCTACAAACACACACAGACACACACACTCACACACTCACACACACACACACACTAGTCTGAAAAGGACATCCAGTCCTACTGTACCAAGTCAATACATCACTACAGCATAACACAATAGTGACAAACAGCTGATGCAAAATGCATGCTTATGCCTGAAATACTGAGCCTTTTGTAGCGTCTCCTTTGAATTATTTTATATATATACACCAAAAACTCTGTTCATAATGTATTATTAACCCAGTTATGGCCATCAAATAAACAGATCTCCTGTGAGCAAAACACAACAATGACAGCGCTGACGCAAAATAAGAGACCTAGTCTGAAATAGAGCCGGAGTTATAGCTAACAGCCTTTTCAAGATATATAGTCTTTTTACTTTGCTCATAACACAGTGCTCATGAGCTCTGCTTAGCGAGGTTCAACACTCCATGTTTTTCGCATAAGAGGGGGAAATATTTCATAAGCAGTATCTATAGACGTAATTAGAGCTGAAAGATTATGTAAATTAGACTTGTCGTATTGGCATAGAGAAAAACAGAATGGCTGTTGCTCGAAACATCTGCACACACACACGCCTGTGCAAAGGCTTGCACTAGTGCGCGCCCGCGCACAAACACACACACACACACACACACACACACACACACTCTCATGCTTAGGCTGTTCCTCCAAAGGGACAGGATAATTGGCTGCTGAGCTAGAGCCCCCTTTGGCTCCTCATTAGCAGCTGTGGAAGACTTTCTGTGTGTGTGTGTGTGTGAACACTTGAGCACTCCTTCCACACATGCGAGCATGCGCGACACGTGTGTTTGATGTAAATGCACGTCACATTCGTGTGCATCAGTTATCATCTTTGATGCCTTTCTATAGAGCTGTGTTTTATCATTGTCTCCCCTGCATAGAAATATAGCCCCAGCAGTCGCCATGTTTGTGTGTGAGTGTGTGTATACATTCTGATTATACGGTCTACTCAGTGTTGTAGTGGTCTGTTTTTTCCTCAGAGAATGGATAATATGGGGTAATCTCACAGCATTAGGGAGCCCTATGGTTAAGCTGGAGAGCTCTCCTTGCTATTGCAGCCCACTGTGCACATGAACTGACCAACATGGTGAGTTTTTTTTCTTCTTCACAAAACAAAAACCTAACGCCTTCTCTCACAGAAAACTCTCTATCTCTCACCCACACAGAAAACATAGAGAAAACTTTCCACAATCTTGTTTGTGCCTTTTGATGAACTCCTCTGCTCAGGCTGATAGCGAGTAGATGTCAAGTGTTTCATCTGTGCATTCACTTTTTTAATCTCGCCTCCTATCCTAAAGAGAAATGGCAAGAAAATACCAGCATTTAACATTTGGATCCTTTTGAACGCTGCCTTTGAATTGTACAAAGGCTGATAAAAAAAAAAAAAAGTGAACCCTGAGACTTGCAGCTTAGATAAAGTCCAGCTAATAGAGAAACATTCAGGCACTTGGAGTTGGAGAGTAACCAGATGCTGCAGGCTCTGTGCCAAAAGCCACAGTAGAATGAATGGAGCCAAGGTCTCTTCATCGATTCCTTGGGTTTTGTGCCATCACTTGAATTGTTTGTTATGTGTCAAACTCCATACTGGATACAGTTCGTTGTCATGGACTGCAATTTTAAACCGGTCCTGACCTTTCCTCAAAGTTTCATCCAGTGAGCCATAATCATATGCTGACTCGACCAGCTGAATAAGAATTAAGACACAGCTTTGACTCAAGGACAGCTTCCCACTCACATTGTGCCTCTTCGTTCCAGTGTTTATCCTGCATTGGTAAGTTTTGTTGAACAAGAAACAGAAGACCACTTGGGCACATGTTTACAAATGTGATCCTCTAAACAGCAGATCATTGAGTGTGCTACCTCATGTCAAATTTGAACAAAACATGGATGATGTCAACAAAGAAGAATCCAAGCACTTGCATTGTCTCTCTATCACGAACACTTAGTTTTCCTTTTCAAGTCTAGAACTTAAAGAGAGAGTAAAGCTAGCAGCTCGTACATTATAGCTTTTAAAATAAACTAGTCTGTTAACTTCCGATTAAGATTCAGAACATTTCCTTTTATGTATGAGTTCGGTAAATCTAAAATAAATGCAACAATCACTTTAACAATGTAGGGAAAGTATAAAATTTAACTCCAACAGTGTTAACCTGTCTACTGCAGAATCAGTGTCTAAACCTAATCCACAAGAATTCGTAATCTGAGAGGGGAACTGACTGGTTGACAGCTTATTAAGATTAGTAGTCATGACCAGGAGGTCTGAGTCTTGCAGTTGGCCTGACATCGCCTTGCAGGTCCCTACAGGGCATACTCAGTGCTGTCCAAGGGGTCGTCACAGGAGCCAAGAAAATCCAAAAATTAAAGAAAATCCCTATTCCAAAAGTTCGAATCTAGTTTAAATTTTACAGTTACAGGATAAGTTAGTTACAGGATAAGGAAACACCATAGCACACACTATATTTTGGTAGTTTGTGCAGCACAGTAGCTTTAAAGGTCCTGAACATGCTCAGTGGAAATCACAAAATAGGAGACCACCCAGTAAATCTGCACTGATTTTCCCACCGTGGTCAACCTTAGTCAATTTCTGTTTTTTAGGCACTTGCAACAAAGGAGTCGATAGTGCAAATTGTCTTTTGAAAAAAAAAAAAGTTATTTTGCAGTTTGAACCAGGCCAATCATTTTACAAAGCTTGCAAGCTCACTTTTCTTTCTTCTTTCCCTCTAAAACGACTATACTGAATGAATGTACAACCCTGACAGCGAAATGCCAGGAGAGAAGACAAACGAGGACACCTTACATCTCTGTGAGGTCGAACAGGAAAGGAAGTTGGGCAGTTTGTAACGGACTAGCGCTAGCATGTTCCCAACGTGCTAGCACTTTAGCCATTAGCTCACCAGCAGCTAAATCAGTTTACCAGTTAGCCTTGGAGTAGTAACTATGTCACCTCTAGCTTGAGTTGGTGAATTTTTCTTTGCCAGTCCTTTTGGTAAAATTTGGCATCTTCCAATCCAAAGTTGAAGCCCAAACCAAGTGCTAACTGTCAATGAGTTTCCTTGTTGAAACGAGAACCAGCAACTGCTTTTGATCCAGACAGCAGGGTTTTCGCTCTGAGGACTGACAAAAACACCAAAGACACACTATGAGTGCTTCACAGTCCGAGGTGATTTTCTCTGAACCCTTACATTTATTTCAGCCAAGTTCTTTGAACAGAATAGAGCAGACAGTTTGTACAGACACATTGTCCTGAGCCTCTTTTAGCAACCAGCATAGAGACAAGACGACAGGGGCACCGTCTCTGTCAGCTGTGACCCTGTGTGTTCAGCCGCTCTAATATTCCCTGACAAACGCCAATATTAAATGCTGTAGAGAAAGACAGAGAGAAAATGCACTTTTATTCTAAGCTATCTAGCAAAGCCATCCAGAGGTCACTAAAGCTATCTGTCCTTTTGAGTCACAGAAGCAGCACAAAGCAGCATTCACTGCTATTAAAAAAGAAAAAAAAAAACATTGCTCAGAACCCTCAGGCAACTGACTCATGGCAGATATCCCTCTCAGCGCACAATGCCTTCAACTCATGATATAAAACAGATTTTTCAATTATATCTTGTTGAAAAAAATATGGAGCTGTATTTTTTTAACCTGCTTCGGTGAGTTTTCTTTTGCAACTCTTAGTATGTTTTCCTGACAGGCAGAAACTCTGAGAGGTGACAGGAACAAGTGTAAGGAGATATGGGCGTATAAGCAAGCGGGACATCACATTGTTCTCCTCACAGAATCCGTCCTCCAGATACTGGAACACAGCTTATTGGTATTCCCTATGTGATCTGCTAAAGATGAGGAAACACAATGTTTGCCGTTGTCAGGAGGTGTTAATCCTCAAATAGCAGATATAGCTAAACCTGAATGACATGGGGATATTAAAGTGCACACACTGAATCCCAAACACCAGACACAAGATCTCTCCAGGATATGCCTATTCTTAGAAATTCACGCTCCAGTGTTTCTTTCTGTCACATACTGCGGCTGATGTTAGGCATGGTGCTAAGTTTGAATAATTATTGTGCACGAACACACAGGCACACTTTCAACCTTATAGAGTTATAGCAAGGTCACTGTTTTTGTTTCTTTTTTGAGGGCAGAGCTGAGGGAGCCATGTAGCTATGTGATGCTATTTGAATGGTTAACAAAAGCAGCAAATTGAAAAATAGTGAAGTGGACCTGCAAGCTGCTTTACAATGTTTCTTATGTAGATATCCGGATCAATAGTCAGTTGCGGCTAGTCCAAAGAGGGCGCAAGGGAGCTGCCTCACCACTTCTCTTAAATGAGAGGGGTAAATATTATGTAGTTAGTGAGTAAATTGTATAATCTAAAATTAAAATGTAGATTATAAGATATTTTTCATCATCTAAAATTACAGATTGTATATGCACAGCTTGCTTCTCTTCCCTGCAAAAGATTGGAGCTTATTGGGCTCAAACAACAGGTAGCAGCAGACAGCGAGTGACTTGTCGTGGTACATCCATCCAAAGATCCTGGACCTGAACAGCCGGACAATGTAAACAACAATCCCAAGACGGAGGAAGACAATACAATCAAGGAGCTGGTTTACAAATAAGGCTTGGCCGACTGCATGCAGCGATGCTGCCAATGCTTATTTTGCTTTCCCTGCCTCCTTTTTCAAACAACAGGATCAGACCCAACATGAATTTAGACAGGTAGGACTGGTTTCATGAGCAAAAGTGAAAAAAAAAAAAGCAAGATCCACATGGTAAATTCAATGCTACCACTAAGTTAAACATCTAAATTTGAAAATGTTTGCATAGTAATAGATTGTTATTTCCCTTTGAAGAAGATTTTGTTTTCAAGGATTCAAGTGTGGTACAATTTTTGAGGTTTCCTTTTTCTAATCAGACATATTATTTCAAGCATTTTTTAAAATTGTCATTTATTTTTATTACACTGTTGTGTGTAACCTTGGTACATTTGCCAACCCTGTGGAGTATTTCACATGTTAGCTCTTTTTCTAAATGTTCTTTGTGTCGGTTTTAATGATATTCACTTTATTACTGTTGATAATCAGAAGCCCACATTATATAAAAATTGACTGACTGGCGGCCCTTTATTGCTGCTTTAAAAGTATTAAATTGTCAATTTTTGCTCAGCAGGGGTGTTTAAGTGCATAGCACATCTGTCAAATGGCTTTTTTATATAGAGTCAGACTAGTGTTTCTGCGTTTCTAACATTGCTTTATGTCTAGTTTATTTTCATAGAGTCTATAGCAGCATAATAAATGTTCAGTGAAAGACATGAAACTGATCTCATACTGAGAGTTAAACTCGGGCTGCCCGGGTTAATACCAACACCCAAACCACCGTGAGACCTATACATTATTAATACTTAAACTTTGAATGTGACCAGATCATTGTGTGATTCAAAGCAAATTTGATCCTGTTTTTAGCCACTATTTTCCAGGGATGGCTCAGAGAGACCTTTCAGTCGGATACAGTAGGATGAGACTTGTGTAGAAATTGTCACAACACCTTGCATAAAATGCAACATTATGACGAAATTGGTATTTTGGTGCCCCCATAGTTTCTAAGTGCAAGACAATTGTAGTAAATACAAATTCCACATTTCAACAGCACTATTAAACACAAACAGTCCTGGTGTTCAAAACAGCCAGCTAGCTTCACGGCTAACAGGGCTAACTAGCAGCTACAAGAGCAGTAGTCACTGTAAATCAGAGAGTTGAGGGCAGAGAAGTTGCAGCACATCACCAGGAAAAATCGAAAGCAGTTCCTCCTTAAATTAAGCTCCAGTAATAGCAGTCAGTGTGTGAGACGGAGTGATTTACAGTCAGTGACCCTACTTGCTCACTCAAGTTAACTGATGTACTAACTGACAATCATGACAATAAGACACTATTCAAGCTTTAACAGGTAAAATGATTATAAAGACGTTGATTATGAGTTTAATGTCTACATAATGTCGCTTCAGGAACTATAATGTGGGCCTAATTTTACAACATACTTTTCATCAAGGTTTTTTAATTATGTGCCACTTAACTGTGCTCTAAGGATATACTGTTTTGTAACACATAAACTGGATCATCATTTTCTTGACATTGTTGTCTAAAACAAAATATAATGGTAGCAATGACAAATCTTCTATACACTGAGTTCAGTCCATCAGGCTGACTGCAGTTTGGTCTCTATCTGTGACCAGTACAGCAGCAGTTTCACTTATATCCTCCTACACAAGTGCTTGACACAGACTCTGATAGCCTCCCACACTTTTCATTGCTCTGAGATATGGTGGCCTGTAAATGATTTAAATTAAGTTAACACATAAATAAGCTAGTGCATTAGTGCAGCAAGGTTCTAAAGAAACTTTAATTAGTTAATGCTGGATATTACCATTCAAAACATATTAAAAATATTTCTCATTAAAGCAGTCCTTTGGGTTTGAGACTGAGGCACGCAAGCATTCATAGCAAAAATGTGTTGTGGTGTCAGTCACTCTAATGGCACTTAGCAGCTGACAAAGACAGCAGTTGGAGCAGAACAGTAGTGGCAGATGTGGGAGGGGAGTCTCTGTTCCAATAAAGCAATCATGTACAAGACCAGAGCGCTCAATCTTGACAATTCAACACCGTTGTAGTTTTGACTTACACTTCTGTTTCTCAGGTTCTGACTATTTTGTTCAGTTCAGCTTCTGGCAAAATATATTTCTGCCAAAGAGATTTTCAGTTCTGTTAGTTAGCAAGATTTCTCAAAAACTACTTACATCCATCCATCAAATATCTATAGCTGCTCATTCATTGTAGTGTCATGGGTTGCTGGAGCAGATCTCAGCTGACACTGAGCGAGCAGCAGGGTACAACCTGCACAGGTCCCCGGTTCATCACACAGCTGATACACAGACACACCGAACCATTCATGCTCATATTCACAGTTACAGGAAATTAAGAGCTGCCAGTTAATTAATATGCTGTATGTTTTTGAAATGTGAGAAGAAGCTGGAGCAGCCATGTAAAATGCAACATGCAGTTCCCCAGGGAAAGGCCTGATCCAAACCAAGAAACTTGTTACTGTGAGGCCACACTTAACTAAATAAAACCATCCTGCCCAACTTCTAATTATTACTATATTATTAATATTATATATTACTGTATTATTTTTTATTATCTAATTATTACTTAATTATTACTATATTTCAGTAGAAACTGTCTACAATTACGCCCAAATGGCACCATCCAGGGCTTATAAGAGCAGCTCAGGTGGAAGTGGCCACCTGATGCTGGTTCAAAAAGTGAGTCATTGGCACAGAACTCCATGTTAAAATATCGAACATTAGAGTAGAAAAAAAAACTCTTTCATCCTGGAACAAAACATAGTTTTGGTATTTAGCCAATGTCCTTGTTCATGACAACTGTATAAGTAGTAAATAATTAGAAAATTTAGTGCACTAAGGATTAAAGGTATGCATTATTGAAGATGTGGTTGCTTGCCAACTAGTTGCTAGCTATCTGCTCGGTGTCACCTCAACTAATTCAAGTCACAGAACTTGACCTCGCACATGTGTTTGTGGTGTTAATGACTTTCAAGTACTTTTTCAAGCAAATATCAGACAAATAATTTGGCCTGTTACACTCCATATCTATGCTGATTTTAGATTAGCTGGGAATAAAGTAGAGTCAGGCACTGACAAGAGAGCGACGCCTGGAGCTAGCGCACAGCAGCTCTTCAGAAACCTATGGGTGGGATGTTTTCTAACAGCATGTTTTCCCCCAGTCATTTAACATCTTTAAGTTCATCCAACACACCAAAAAAGTACATGTTCTAACAAACCAATTATCTTAACTGCCAGTGAAATTAAATAAATGTTCTTGCTTTGAATATAAAAAACAGGAGAAGGCTGACACCAGCGTCAGCTTCAGTCCTCCATCTGTGTCTATAGGATATTTAGTCCAACACACCAACACACAGTCACAGTTGTTAAATACATAAAACAGAAGAAAGAAAAAGAAGAAAATGGACTTGATGTGTAAAATATACACACCAGATTGTGCTTTGATTAAAATGTCAGCCTTTACATTATGTGAAGACAGCTGCATCAATTAAAATATCTAAAATTTAACATATCTGCTCCTTCAGATGAATGTGAGACAGGCAACTGAAAGAGAGAGCTGAGGATTCAAGTATATGTGCCAAGTGGAATTTGGCTTGACATGATATTTACTATATAATTTTTGTGCATTTTGATTAGGACTCAAAAGTGAATTTAGAACTTAAAGAGTCTGGTAAGTGCACAAATTTTAAAGGAGTATTCTTCAGAGATCCCTGCAAACTCCTGCATAACAAAGTTTATGACCATTTTATGCTCTGATGCTGTAAAATAATATCATATTGATTTCTTACCTTGAAAATAAATTAAAATAAAAAAAACCTCTTTACTGTCTCACTGTATTGGTTTACTCCCATTAATGCAAATCAATGAAGCACATCAATAAAATAACGGGTGCAGCATTATGTAGAGCAGACTAAAAGTTCTCTGCATATTGTCTGAAAGATATAAGAGGAATTCTCTGACGTGCTGCTGCTAAATTGGGTCAAACGCTGATGATTTGTTGGCAGCTCATCGCTGAATCTGTGACTTTATACTGAGTCCATCCATCTGCTTTGCAGAGCAGCAGGTTTCTTTTGAATGTAGAGGACTGGAAGCCAGACGCACACACACACACAATAGCACCACCACTGAGAAAGATCAAGAACATTCATCATGTCGCCCGAGGAAGGACGCGATAGCAAAAGATAGTTCCTGTTAATTCTATATTATGGTGATTTCTTTGACCAGAGGGTAGATCGTAAACTTGATGAAACCAAAACTGAGGGCTGGATTTGCTGTCGTTCCTATTTTCAGGAATAAAAACCAGAGACTGCAAATGTTAAATTAAAAAAAGGGTCATTGACATACCTGCCAACACTCCAAAATTATGCAGGAGTCTTCTCATTTTGGGTACCAAAAATTATTTCTCCTAATGACATCCTGATTTTATCGGAATAAAAATAAAATGGATATTTCTCAATTCCTGTGTGGTATTTGTGTTAAGGCACCTGGCAACAGAACCAAGAGGCAAAGGTGAGTATGTGCTAACAACCCTGCCTGACCTTGCTTATCAGTGCAATAGCTTAAAGTTTCCACTCTGCAGTTTGCCTCTGAAAATGAATAAACCAGGTCTCAAGAAGAGGAAACATGGTTCAAAACTTCACTCTACTTGATGTAAGACCTTCCTCTTTCTAACCACTGGCAACATAAGCAAACAACATGCATTTTTAAGACATTTAAGGCAGACTTTGGCCACGGTATGGTGAGAAACCTGTTACAAAAAAATGCTAACTATTCTGAATGCAGATATGCTGAGCATGTGAGGGGGAACCTCTAATGCTGGCACTTAAAAGGTTACTTTTTTTGCCCCAAGATTACCTTTAAAAGTACTCCAATTTTGTGAATTGTTGCATATAGAGAAACTTTAGAAACCTTATGAAATGCTGTCAAATTTCTTAAGCCTTTGTGTTGGACCCTGTTATATGTCATTTCCTTCTCTGTCTGAAAGATGTGTCTGTTGTACGGTGGCTTCTACTGCTGTTGATCAGCCATGTGAATAGATAACGTTGACCTTCTGAACCATCCGTCAGGTGCAGCAGGTGCCTGGTACCCCATATCCATCAGGCCGATAAACACTGATAACGACAGTCAAGTGATTACATCTGAATCGGGTGCCTACTGTTGGTGTGCTGGTTGAAAACAACAATGCATCTGTTCTTTTGCAAATGAAAACATGTAGGTGTTTATTTCCATATGGAACAGACACGCAAGATCTGATCACAAGTGGTCACTCGAGACGCATATGGGGATGCACTGAAATGCCAGGTGTCATTTCCACATTATGCATTTTATGCACAAACAAATGCTAAATTTGGCATTTGTAAAGCACATGCAGATGTCTTCTCATGGTAGATCTAATATCTACCATTATCACGAGTATAACCTGCATTAAAGTGGAACAACACAATAACAATAGTGATGTAACCAGGGAAATTATTTCTAACATTTATCCATAAAACAAAAAATAATATTGTTTTGCATGGCATGAAAAAAAAGCAAAAAAAAAACAGTGACCACAGACCCTTGCAAATTTTGTTATTCAAGCCATGTCTGGTATGTTTTGAGTGAAGCATTAACATCCAGGCGCTGATTTATCTATTTTTTTTAGAAGTGAGATGGAAACCAGGACATCATTAGTTTGGATCACATATTTACAATTAGATTTAGTCACAAAAATGCATAAGGCAAGAAAAATATTGCGGAAAATTTAATGGTTTACAAAACCTTTAAAAGTCAGATTATTTTTGATTACGCTGGGGGAAACTTTGGAATAATAAACAACTCATTAGTTTTTTTTTTTTTTCATCAACAAACTTTTCAGAGCCATGTTGAACATTTTCTTACTTCCTCATCTATTTCACCTCTTAAAGCACTGTACATACAAATCAGGTGAAAATGTGTTTAAACATTCAGGTTTTTGAATTGTTTTTTTAATATGTTGTTTAGAAATAGAAAAAAAACACAAAGTCATATATAGTTTTTGTTCATGATGGGAAAGAGTAAATCTTTCTCTACAGTATTTACACTACAATGACATTTGCCTTTTGACTGCAGTGAGAAGATTCAGTTCTCTGACATTTCTCAAGTATACCCAAAGGGACCTCTACAAAGAGTTTTCTTCATAAAGTTGAGCCATTCGGCACTGGCACCTTCAAGAGTTTCAGCAAGTTGCTAATTTAGGAGGTTTATTCACTGAAAGTATGACTTGATGAGGACACAGCAATTATCTGGGCTATTGGCTATTTTGAACACCCCTTTAAAAGGATTTTAGGCGCTTTGTGGCTTTTATGTTTGTGTGTGTGTGTGTGTGTGTGTGTGAGTGTGTATTTTTAGGGACAACAGATTAAAGTCGCAGCGTGAGAAGAAGCAAGTAGACACTTCATTTCTTCAAAGGCCACGAGCCCAACTGGAGGCTGAAATTAAGCTGGCTGTTCTGTTTTTTTTAGCATAGATGCAGAAAACCCACAGTAAAAAATGATACACAAATGTAAATGCAGTAGCACAGCAGTGTATAAGGCCAGACAAAGCTGTGCTGTGATGAGCACACATCCCAACATGCACACCAACCGTACATTCATACACACAGGCACACACACACACACATACAAGGACACGCAGACACAGCAATTTGTAGTGACAAACTGCTGAGTGAAACTCCAGTTGGACTTCTGTTCACCTTTTCACATCTGAAGACACCATCCATTAGAGGAGTGCTGTCAAGGCATGCTGGGAAACTCACAAACATACACAGTGATATTATAGTCTTATACACATACACACACACTCACACAGATAAAAAGCTGCCCTGCTGGCGACTTTGAGTTCTGTGAGTATAGGTAACCTCCCTTCTCACTGCAGCTTAAAACCAGCTTTGGTAAACAGAACATTACAGTGAAAAGACAGTGATGTGGGTTTCACCATGCTGCAAAGATACACTATCACAAATGAGGATAAAATGTACCTTAATGTGTATTAAGTAGCCTGTGCCTCAAGATATCATTTCCATGAGGACGCAGTTTTTTGTAATTATGTCCCCCGGCCGCAGTTACAACATTACATCACACACTGAAAGTTCAGCCACAAACATTTCACCAAATAAAACATTAATAGTAAATGGTTTTACAGTTAGATTTGTTTTAGGGGAACTTTGCAGAATAAATGATTCCTCCAGTATTACGAAGACATTCATATATGAATATTAGATTAAAGGAAAGTTAACAATACTTAATGCTGAACATAAAGTGGAGGATGGGAACATTGTTTCAGGTTATAACGGCTGACTTATATGAATGTAATGGGCTGTTGCTGGTTAAATGGTAGCTGAGCAGCTGATTGTTGAGCCACTGCTAGTGAAGCATTTGTGTCAATC